>JAHZMV010007391.1:0-10361 GCA_027743765.1 Coecobrya sp. COE2
CCACAGAAATTTGCTGGTCGGTGCGTGCTGCCGCGCGCTCACCACACTCCCGCGCTTTCGATTTTATTATCGCGCCTGACTCTCTGTATATACATAGCACTCACACACACGTGAGAATTACATCACGTTTACTATTAGCTCATTGCAAATCAACGCTTAGGTTGTAGTTTTTGAGTTATTGATTATTATCCGTTTTGGTGTATAAAACGAAGTTTTATTGTTCAGAATTTGGACAACATTCCGGTTTTGTGTTCCATAATTATGTTTACTTTGATTTCTACACCTGACACAAAGGCATGTTTGTTTTATCCGTAACAATGTTAGTTTCTATAATATCTGCTATTACGAACTAACAGCAAAACTCTTTCGTGTAGAGAGAAACTGAAAGGAACCTTGCGGTTTATTTTTCTTCCACGATACAACTTTTAATGGATAAAGTACATATGCTCGACTACCTATATTTGAATAAGTGTATGTATATAAATTCTGCATACACTTGTCAAGTCGTTGGTTATGATAACCTGGGAAAGAATGAGTGAAAGACGATACGACGACGAGATTGGATATGTATAAGAAAAGTTAACACAAGGACAGACGATCCGTGAGAAAGAGTGTGTAGGAACGGAAAGGTAATCGCAAACAGTGGTGTAGTGTGGCAGAGGAAAGTACATAAACTGAACACACGGTAGAGACATCCGTGGTAGTATATTCAGATTGGATTAGTACAGGAAAAGGAAGACGAGGCGACCGCCAAGTAGCAAATCTTACGTAAACTCGTTTTGTGTCCTGTGTACTTAACATTATTTTCCTACTACTTGCTGGCCCTATAGCGCTGGTAAACTTTATAGGTTTGGGTATTATATTTTATGACGAGGGATCCATCCACTTCTCTGCGGTTTCAATAAAAACGAAACGTGAAATGAACCTATCATACTATACTTGCATGCTACTTCTCCTGTTTACCAAAAAAAGTAGAAAGCAAAGCTAGTAGTTGTGGGTGGATAGTGAAAGTATAAGCAGCAGTGTAAGCACCAGTAAATAAATATTATGCAGTCGGTTTAGATTAGTGGTGGTATTCCTTCCACCACTTGTGTTATATGTATATCCAGCAGCCTTCACTAAAGAACAACTTCCTCCTCTACATTACATTATCTCAATGAGTTTACTTTCTCTGGGAGAGATTTGCGTGGTTCACTGTAGTAAAAGTAGCCAAAGAAGAAGAAGAAGAGTCAGAGGAGGACGTTCCGGTATGTACTTAGGATGCATACATAAGTCTTCTGGCAAAAATCTACACACATATATTTGGCAATGACTCTTCTCAAGTTTATTTTCATTGGTGCTCATGATGATAATGTTGACGATAGCAATAAGTTCGCTGTCGCCCTTCCACTTCTTGCACGTGTGCATCATTACCGCAGCTTGTGCATAGACCTCACGCCTCCACTTTTCCTTATGCTAATTAGGCAGACAGACCGATTCCCATCTTTCTTGTAGGCACGTAGATGTACCAAATGAAAAGGCAGGTATGCAATTGGGAATATATTGTGTTATTTGCTGCAGGAGCAAAGTATTCTTCCGGGTAGTACAGTTAAGCAACCATCAGAATAAGTTTTAATAAAACGAACTGAGACTGAGAGAGTGGGAAAGGAAAACGCAAAAATCGCTGAGCTTAAATGATTCTGCGAGACATCCTTTTTGTACAAATATTACTTATTTACTGACCGTGTTGAGGCACAAATCCTGCTCGTAAAATTCAAAGAATTTTCCATCCAGCGTAAAAGTTTCTGAAAGCGGAGGAAGAGTAAAGTGAAAGAATATTTTTATAAGATAAGCTAAAGTGAAAATAAGCATGCTATTTCTCTCTACTCCAGACGCTCTTCTAAGCAATTTGAATGAATGGAAAGTGCAGAGCTGT
This sequence comes from Coecobrya sp. COE2, assembly GCA_027743765.1. Taxonomy (NCBI): domain Eukaryota; kingdom Metazoa; phylum Arthropoda; class Collembola; order Entomobryomorpha; family Entomobryidae; genus Coecobrya; species Coecobrya sp. COE2. The sequence goes on from JAHZMV010007391.1 coordinate 1,916, forward strand.
ATGGAAAAAAACTTTTACTTTGAGAGATTATTTATAGAGTCTGTCGGCATTTTTAAGCATTTGCCTTACCTCTTATGAAAGACACAACTATACCTCACAACAATACTCTACCCCACTTGTACATTTTTATCAGTCAAATGAAAAAGGAAACGCTAGGAAAATCCTACCAAACATAATATGTATGTAAACGGTAACGTGTACCCAGTGTGACTGCTCCCTGTGTGGCGCGTGCACGCACACTTGGAAAATTGCAGTCAGGTCAGGCTACCACGCGGTTGTATACGCATTTCAAAGTAATCTCAGCAATAATAACATCGTCCTTTCACATTTTTCCAGTTTGTAGTTAGATCTCATATCTCTGGGAAAAAAATCTCAAGCGAAAAATGTTAGGAAAAGGAAAAATCATGTATGTTCAAGTGTGTGTTGCTTTGCGTTATCAAAAATACTCGTCTATTGACTACGTTATTCCTGTTACCAGTCGTTTTTGTATTCTTACTTTACCGGACATTGCGTACTGTACAAAATGATATTTTAAACGTGATGCTATAACATTATGTGATCTAAACATCATAGAACGCCAATCCCATAACCTTTTCGTTTTTTTCTTGATCTCTGCTTCACCGGTTCTCTCTACATTCTTACTTACTAAAGTAGAAACCAAGTTAATGTTATAGGAAGAAGAGTAAGAGGAGATATCAAAAGTTTATACGATACACAATGAAATGCTCATACAAAACATGTTTTCAAAGAAAACGGGTTTGTACAAAAGAGCACAAACACGAAACACTTCAAGTCCCGTTGAATAAAGTAAGTGGACGTCCAACGAAGAAGAAAAAGTATTTTCTCTCTCGCAACTCAACTCTTTAAAAATATAAAGCTTTGTAAGAACGGCGGACCACTGGGCTTTGAGAACAGAAGAAGAGCAGAAAAGCTTATCTTAAAGGTGCGTGAGTTGTAGTGACGGTACTATCATTATAGCCCACACGTTTGTAGTCCCTCTGTTCTATGTAGTATATAAGCCAGCATTCCTCTCCCAACAAAACTTTTGACTGCACACATAGGTGTATACACACGTATGTAGTTTATTTTACAAAAAACGAAGAAATAAGGTATCTTATCTTTCCGGTTTGTGCAAAGCTGTATGTCATGAATACATGCAATGAAAAAACGTCTACTTTCTTTTCTATTATTAACACACAAATGCACAACCCATTTGGTGGTGTAGCAGTAAGTACTGTAGTAAGTGGTAGAAACAGAAACACGTTTATTTTATTTTTACTTTCTCAGAAAACTAATACTCGATTTTATTCTCCTCTCAACTTCTCTTTCCTTGTGAGAACCGACGTATACAAGTGCATAAAACAGGATAGGTAAGGGGTTATGAAGGCTAAGAATAAAACTGTTTGTAAGTAATGTAAAAGAAAATTCTTTTTTACTCTTTTAACGTCTTGACATACAACATTATACTATTATGTATGTATTATGTATAGTAAGAGATACGTAGGAAGTGGAATAATAAAGTTTTTAAAAAGGTCGCATCGTTCTAGTTCGTCTTCTTGAACACACAGGTTGAGCCTCGAGCTTATAAGTGCCTGACTGAATGTTAAATATTCACTGCTCAAATGCATACGTTAATGTGCACTTCATCCATTTCTCAAAATCTTTGTAGAGAAAGGGTTTGAGTTTTTTAAATCATCAAATCATAACCAGAAACCAGAATAATATTACATGATGTCTATAGTTCTATAGTCTCTCCAAATCATAAAGAAAGGTTTCTTATGGAGACCCTGGAAGGATAAGTTTATGTTCATTTTTATGACTACTATAAAAACTGGTAGCAAATATGAAGAAAAATATATGCTCTTACGATTGAACTATTGTCTAAAGTGTTTCATACAACACAAATATGCATATTATAAATAAAATGTGTTACTTATGAGATGCTTTGCGTGTTCACTTTTACGTAATCAAGCTTCATCACTCATTCAAGAGTTTATGGTTACTAGACCGCAATTAGAGCTAACAACGTAGCTTCATTTGTCCACATCAGTTATTATTGCCTCATTAGTCAAAATTGTTCAATCAATGTGCAGCTAATTATTATTATTATTTGTTGTGAATTTAGTTGATTGTTCGTAGATTATTCTACTATATATACCAGTTTAATAGAAAACATATACACATAAAGCTACATCAATGAATAAAGCTTCTATGTACATTTGAAAGTCATACTATGTTGCTGAAAGTTTATCTACCTCTTTTGAATGAATTCAAATATATCGTAAATGCATTTTCGTCAAGACATTTCCAAAATTTGTACCTTATTATAGTTCATTCCACTTTATTTTTGCAGACAGAGCCTATTTTACTTTGTTCTTATTTTACAAGTTAGGATAACATGCAATGCATATATTGCGGACACACGCAACCAAGCGAAGCAAGAAAGAAAGGTGATGGTATAGTTTATATGTACTAGCTAGTTGTTGTTGCTCCGGGGTCCACCATAATATTTCTTGTTTCTTCTCGTCTCCCAGAAGGAGAACACCGAAAGGAAAAGTTTTTTTTTCAAAAACTTTCTCCCGGTGAATTATTGTTCGTTAGGATATTTGGCAAGTGGAAAGATTATCAGTCGTTAGGTTTCTGTAGTTTGGGCACTTACGATATATGCGGAATATGGCCATTACTATTGTACTACTTGTAAAAGTATAATGATAGTAAGAAGTTGAAATGTAAAGAGAAAGTAGTGAGAACAAGAAAAGTCAAGATGTTATGTGTGGACTTCTCTTGTGTGTTTGTTTCAAGTAAGGGAAAAGTCAAGACAAGGAGAAGGCAGTGGTAAAAATTATGGGGTAAACTTTTACACTTTTTTAATTTGAAGTCATTCCATTTTCGTATTAACTGCGTTGTTTGCCATTTCAAGTCTGTAAACAGTGTTGATGCACTAATGTGTGAAAAAGGTTAGATAGGGGACAACTCACAGAAATGTTCCTTTCTCCGGCACCACCACAGTAGACGAAAAATGAAAAACTCGGACATATACATATGCAACATCACACACAGAGCAAGCATATTCAAAAATACAAGAGAATAATAATAATAACAATAAAAGAACCCGTTAAAACATTTTGTACTATAAACAGCCAATTTTCTAAACCGAGAATATGGGCCTGGCTCAGTATTTATTTATCATGCGCTTATTCTATGGGCATATAGTTTAAACTACTCTTCTTAAAATATGCATGAAATTCGTAGAATTGCTGAGAGGACACTCTTAATTGTAGTGTTGACTCTGTACCGTACAGTTATGTTTTCACGACGAGACAGCCCACAACAAATATTAGTTTCTTTGTCTAAAAGTTCCTAGATAAATTTTCAATACAGTTAGTGATAATTACAAGCGGTACAGTTACACTAGCTTAGTAGGCAACAACAGAGTTGCAATAGTAAATAAATAAATTGCAAATAAATTGTAGTTTCAAGAATGGATTTTTTATTTTCTACACTTTGAAAGACGCAACATTCGTTTCATGTATAATAACAGAAATTATTGAATGAACTGAGTAATTTCATATAAATTGACATCACGTAAAACGCTACCTGCTGCTGGTAGAAATTGGATGGACGCCCACGCTTTATGTTAGTCTTCCAAGACTTGTATTCATGTGTTCATCTGGTAAAAAGCATATGCAAGGTGGAAACAAGCACGAACAATCAGTAAACGGTCGATAATTTAATGCACAGTGTTGGGAACTCAAGAATGTTTTTATTTTCAACTTCCTTCAAGCAATACTTGGGTCAGTGCGCATAAATGTTGGACAGATGAGGGAATACCGTAATTTCGAATGAAAATCATATCATATTCCAAATAAGTTTGCCAGGACTGTATGTCAACAGATTTGTATTTTATCATCGGGTTTCAGACAAAGTTGGTGAAAACTACGCTCATTCATCTCGCTGCAATGCTACCATACTATGAACAGCAAAATACATATACCATTGGTATATACCCATATAAGTTTACTTTGAGTGTACAGTACACACGAAGATCTGTTTGGGCAATCTATGTGAACTTTCTCTCCAGCTCTTGCCTTACTTTTTTGGGGTAAAGTGGTGCGGTATTTTTGGTGGCGATGATGTTGCGTCTGCAGTCGAGTTTTTGAAACTTTCCCTGTTATTAATGAGTGGAGCACGACAGCTCTGGAGTGATTTAATTATAAAGTTTACGCAGCTGGAAGAAGGCAACAACGAAACGTCTTCTCGTGATTTTTAAGCTTTTCGTAGCGGAAAGTGATAGAGTACGGTGGCGGCTTTTTTCATGGCGTGGCAGTTGAAATACTTTTTGCTTTGCTTGCAGCTTGAAAACTATTTCATTATTACCTAAACATGTGAGGATTGCTATATTGTAGAGTACTTATGTAGTTATATGTAGGGTAACAACTTGTTTATCTGCTCTCTTTTCTGGAAGCAAACCTTCTCTGTAAAGTAGAGAAACTAACGGGTGGGTGGTGTACAAACCCGTAATTGCTAATTTTCTTCGGTATAACATGTGATTAGATTCTCACCAGCTGAGTCTCATAGTTCACATGTGGGAAAGTTTAGGATACGAGCAACATTTTTACCACAATAAAGCAATGAGAACAAACCATGTTTTGCACTAGCTGTCGCTTTCGCAATAAAGTCGTTTGTGTATATGTATACACATATAAATGAGGAGTGTCTTTGTGGCCTTGGCAGATCGATAAAATGAACAACACATCACATGAAGTGGAATGGCATGCGCTAATTCCATGGAATGAGACTAGATGAAAGTGGCCGTAGGGTCATTCATTTTGAAAATGTCGATAATAATGGCATTCAACTTTTGACTTTGTAGGAAGAAAGCACCACAAAGGCTTACAAGACCGTGGTAGTTGAAATAGCTTTAGCAGCCTTATTGACCAAAGTGTGCATACTTTGGTTTTTGTACGACTTTTGAAGCAATTTAGCCTTGACTCTAAGATATTTTTATCTAAGCGTAGAATGAGAATGATGATACTATTGAAACAGAAAGCTTGGGCTAGAATTTACAACATAAAAATAAATCTTTATAGCTTACTACAACAGCGGTGGAAACCAAGTAGTTATTGACACGATGGCACAAGATGCGAGTAATACGTTATGTAAAATGTATGGGAGTATTTTATGTTTTGGAAAATATTTGACCTTTTCCACTTGCTGACGTACATACACTGTATAAAATAAAATGTAGTGGGATCAACATGAAAAAATTATTTTATATGGTACTATTACATCTGTTGCAAGTATACCTATGGTAAGAGAATGTAGACGGGTTAGTTAGTTTGCTAGCATAGGAAAGGGAAGATAATAGAAAAATGTAATGTTGAATGTGCTCTCTCTTGTAGCGCACTTGTTTAGCTACAATGTTAAAAACTACCACATTCCGATAATATCACCCTTGAAAGAAGAATATCATTGAATACAGAAGATTGTTTTAGCTTCCTATTTTCTGAATACTACCATCATTAGAAAGTTGGTCGGTTGGATTTTTTGTAATGTATTGCAAGAACAAAAAATCTAAGGAAAACCAAGTTTACATTATGCAAACGACCCACTAAAAATAAATATTGTTTGCCTTTCATCGACTTCTCTTCCCTCCAGAAGAGCAATTGTCTTTAAACAGTGATACGCTATAATCATGAAAACAACTCTAGTAGAAAACTTTGCGCTTTTGGAAAGTTGATCATTATATACCGGCAGGATGAAGTTCAATATAATACCCTTGTCTTCACTTCATGGCAGTAAAGTACTTAAAGTAGAGTAAACGTCTTTTTATTCTTTAGTTCCCTGTAGAATAGGATGAGAAAACACAAAAACAGTTTTGGGATGCAGTTTGGATAGAAAAGAGCAAATACGCCTCATTTCAAACCGATCCATCCTCGACGTTAGGACAGAAAATTTCCACGGGCGGAACAGCGATAACAGTAAAGCGAAACAAAGAAAGCGAGCTTTCTTGATTTTTGTGAAGTTTGTGCAAAATGAAAAAAGCAATACTTTTGGAATATAAAGAATGATTTTAATGATCATATATAGACTCTGTGTGCAACTTTTGATACTGCGGGGACAATCTTGACAACTGCTTATTCTCTGACATGCTAAACAACCGATACAAATGAAGTTTCATTTAATTACTGACCTCCTTAAAGTATGCTATTGGCCTTATTTGCTCATTGACACTTTGACTTTCCTACTTCGTTTCTTGAATAAAAAACTAAAAAAGATTAAACATTATGAGATCTACTATTTTAGAACCATGTCCTTTAATGACTTTTACAAGTTTTTAATTGAGCAAACGGGGAAATATTTTCAATAAACTTCTAACTGGAAACACATAGGAAACGTAAATACATGTGATATAAATAACGTTACCTGAATAAATATTGCAACGCAGTCTTGTAAAATCTATCTAAAAGGTTAGGCCCATGCAAATATTATATACAATTCCTTTACAATATTTTGAACCTGTATACCAGAAAAATATGGGTAATATGTTTTTCTGAAGTAATAACTTTTGTCGTCTTGATAGTTGTAGGATTTGTTAGCATTTTAGCAAGCAATAAAACATTTCAACGACTTAATATACGTGGCTCAACATTTTAATGCTTGACTCTGCGGTAACGTTCAGTTGGAAATTGCTTCTTTGCACGGTAGGAAATTTTCATTTGTTCTTGTCATGTTGATCATTTAATTGTGATCACGGTCTTTTGAGTATTTGATTCCATCTGCCAGTAATATTATTTCCCGGACTGTATAAAAATTGCAGTACTGGAAAGCAAAACACTTAATAAAATGGGTTATTAAGATTTGTCGATTTGTTTGCACAAACTTCATCATACAAAACTGGGAACCAGCTTCTGTCGAGTCCAACCAGACGACCGTTTTGTTGTCTACTCTTTTCGTGGTTTAACTTACTACCTATTCAATGTTATTATAAATTTTAATTAAAAGAAATTGAAAATATTTTGTTCATCCTGAAGTACTAGTACTAACAACGTTGCATGTACAGAATTCCAGGTTGATGAAAACCAAGAAGGTTAATGAGCAAGCACCAAGCAGTAACAAATTAATTAAATACCATGAACTGTAGCATGTCCTTTTAAAGATTTTGAAGTATTTACATAGGTCATTTATCATTGCTAGTAAGCATGTTTAATTACTGGAAGTTCTTTTGGTATGGAATTTCAAGCAAACAATAAATATTTTCTTATAGACGAAGAAAACGGAATAAACAGTAAAAATATTAAAACACGACGCAGCTGATAAGATTCCAAAGGTATGCTACTCGCTACATTTTGAATTCGTAACGGTTATTGACTATTGGCAAACAAGGGTTACGGGCGTTTTTGGACAGAAAAACATATCATTGCGTTCTTGGAATTGGGCCATTAAGGTACCGTGACACTGTTCTACCGCCATACCAATTTTGAGCGAAATCCATCAGTGTTTGGTCAGGATCGGGCGTACAGACGAACGGACAAATATCACAAAATTCGTTTTAACTGCTTAATAGAATCATAAAAGAAAAATTCGGTTTATATTGAAATTACGGCATATCCAATCCTTTCACATATCAGACCCTTTCTCTTCATTTTTCATTCAATCTTTTTTTATTGTTATAATTTTGTCTTATCGTTTTCCATGAAGCTTCTTTCCACTGCTTTCATGCTATCATAATATCGTTTATAAAGTTTATAGTAATATAAAATAACAGATTGCTTTAATATCCTTTCGATGGTATCCCCTTTGCTTTTTCGATGATTCAGACCTTTTTGAGAAAATTCCTAATTAAATAATGCTTAATTGTATTTTGAGGAAATGTGATTACTTCGAACTATCTAACTAATGAAATCTTTCTTTGTTTCTTTTTCACAGTTCCAATGTTAGAAGTTCACGCGGTTGAGAAAGGTACCGCCAATCTTCCCTGTGATATTTCCCTTCCAGAGACTCATAATCCTAGCGACGATGTAATAACGTAGCACTCAATTTAGAAGTATTTCATCAAGAAAATGTATTTCAGCTATAACATTTCAATGACTTTACTGCAGCACATTAAAAATGTAAATTATATTTCTTGGAAAATGTGAAATTGGCATCAGCATAACAATTGGCTCTTCAACTTTTCACTACATACAGTCGATAGACATTCTACCTTTTCTTTTTTGTCTCGAATTTTCTCGACTCCTGTCCCACTCAATGTCTATTATTAGAAAGGGTTAAGTTGGACTTTGTACTTTGAAAAAAGTTGAGCTGATCGAAAAAACTACCTAAAATATTATTAGTATAAGCTACAATTGGAAAAGTAAAAAAAGCATTTAAGTCAACCCAAAACCGATGTTGAACCTTTTTTCCTTTTTCGTTGAATTTTAAGATAAAAAGGAACAAAAAGGAA
>JAHZMV010007392.1:0-110516 GCA_027743765.1 Coecobrya sp. COE2
AATGCATAAAGCATCTTCTGCATTAACAACAATTGCATATAGCATTTTCTGCCTATTTGGTAACGATATGTATGTATATACGTTATTAACGGTAGTTGTACAGCATAAAGAGGCAAAAAAAGGAACAACAAGAAAACACATTAGTTCCACCGTTTTCTTCTCTCTCCATTTACCCTTTCCTTTTCCATCTGCACAACAGTACAATTTCCATGTTCTAATTTTATTCCATGCAATCTTCTAACTCTCTGCCCCGACATCAACATCGACATCATTTTGTACGCAAGTATGTACAGAGCTGTTGAAGGAATCCTAGGGAAAAAAAACAAAGAATCCGTTTCCTGTTCGTGTTCCATATAATTTTTCTCTGGCATAGAAATAATTTCTGAGAAAAGAATTTTGTAATATTAAATAATATAATATGCTGCATATTTGATAAACTGATTTATAAAGTAGCTCATTTTAAAAGAGCTCTGCTCAGTAATGCAGAAAAATATTGTTGTCTATTTTTCATATTTTTTTTCATAACGTATGTAGATTTTGGCCTTCACAGACCATCCATCTGGTATAATTTGATACAAACGTCTCAGCGTATCATTTCTTCATATAATTTTAATTTTGCTGTTGTGTAATAATTAAAATTTCTCGACTGAGAAAAAAAGCCATACCGGGACGGGACACAGACGTATAATCCCAAGCATTGTTAACGGGAAATAAAAGGTGTTGATGCAACGGAGCGTCTCGTCTCTCTTGAGGAAATGCTACTGAAAATATGATAAAATATTCGTACTACGCAATAGACACGTCTCCGGCCCTCAACAACTTACAGTTTCCTTTTTTTGAGGAGAAACGGTATGCAAAGAATTTTATCAAAAGCAAAATGAGATTTTCGTCTTCATGTAAACTTGACTGTATTTATCAAATGACGGGACCTACTTGAGACTTGTTGAATATTTAATCCACACTGGTATTAGTTCAATCAGACCCACACTACTACTTCACAAGGTTAAGTTAAATGAATGTGTGCATATTTCTATTTTCTTCATAAGGTAAACACTAAACTGGTGCTAATTTACAATTTACCTTGAAACTCTTGCTATGCATCATCAGTCAAGTCAAACTCTGTTTGCTTTCCTGCTTTCCAAACATGTATAATAACAACAAGAGTGAAAGTCTTGCTAAACTTTACACAAGCAAAACAATTCTTGACTGTTGAGTTCCTCTCCTCCATTATTCTCGTTTAGGAACACAAAACAAGGAAGTGGATATAACATTTTACCAGACCAGTATGGAAACTAAAACATTTTGCTTTTCATCTGTTCAACATGCATTCATCCATTCCACTTGACTATTTATCTCCAAGGAACAATTTTTCCACATGTTAGGGCACAGCAAAGCAGCAAAGCAATTTAATTATGATAAAGAAAAGGTGAGACGGGAAGTTGGTGATGAGTATCTTTATTTAATTTCGCGATCCCATTATATCACAATAAAACGCGTCATGTGGAATAAGCCTCTCTGCCTTATGCAGTTGCATACAGAGGTCTTGTGTGATGGAATTATTAGGCAAAGAAGAAAGAATGACTTCACCATTTTCTCTCTCTCTCTTGCTAGAGAAGAGATAAATGGTATGCAAAGCAAGTCATTTCAGTTTATGTAGTCAATTTCACGTGAAACGCAGCAACCAATATTCAATTACCATGCCACACCATCAACATCATTAATTTTTGTAACGTCTTTTCGTCCAAATCCTTCCTTCTGACACCGCTCTGAGCAAGGAAATGAATACCACCATACACTCAAAAAAAGCAAGTGCAGATCGACAAAGTTTCCTTTCTTGAAGAAAAATTGCAATGAAATCCTCCGACTATGATACTCCCATGAGCATCATCCTCATCATCATGGGAAGCGGAAGGCTCAATCTCTACGAACGTAATATTCTCTACTGGGCTACCGCTAAAATGAAACATTTTTTTTTTCATACTTTCTTTTCTCGCAGTAGAGAAATCTGAAAAAAGAGAAAGCCGAAATAAATTGCATGTTCCGAAATCAACGACACACATTGGTGTTTTTTACACATGTACACCATTTTACATTTTCATTCATTCATTTGATGCGTGCATGTGCATAGTTTATCCGGGTATTATTATTATTACAAAAAAAGCTCGTGGCTTGATGCTTTTTGCTTCCAGAAACTGGGAGAGGGACAGACAGACAGATAGAGAAATCTCTCTTTTTCACTCGAACCTACAAGAGAAGCAAGTTGATTCCAAATTCGTTTTAGTTTGTTTGGCCCCCTGGGGTTAGCGAAATTGCCGCTTTTCCTTGTCATGCCGAAATAACATAATATATAAAATTCCACCGAAATACATCTGCTACTACACGCTTGTGAAACTTATACTACTACTACATACGTGAAATGTCTACGTGTGTAGCAGAACCAAAGTAAATATACAATACGTGTATAATACATAGCCGCACACAGTTTATACCTTCTCAACCCTTTCCTTTATATCACATAAATAACTTGAACTTTATACTTTCCCAAGCCTCACATCTTCTTGACATGAAATTTTCTTTTTTTTGTTATAACATCATTGCTACTGTGTTACCCATGACGTATTATAAAATAATCCGTTTACTATTCCATTTGTCATTTCCTCAACTTCAATTTCATTTCCAAATTATAATCCCGCTTGATTGAGTTGAGAGCTTGGCCAGAAAGATGGACAAGGAAAAGAACATCAACGTAATGAAACCAGAGACCATATCATCTTGCATTTTAATTTTGAAAACACAATCTAGCTTCCAGATTAAATATACAAAAAAGGCGCTTTCATGGGAAAAGAAAGTTTAAAAAAAAGTTTTACATCCTCAACTTTCCCTTTTGCCAAAATACACAGATCAATCTAATAAATAAGTAAGTAATGTGAGCACGCGGTTCACTGGAGCTAATGAATATTTAAGAGATCCGCTCACAAGAAGCATAAACCGCTGGCCTTATTCAATTCAGAAGTAAAGCGTCATGGTCTACAAGTTCCACATCTCGCATGGTAATTATTTTATTATTATTTTAAAATTTTGCAAAAACGGGAACATTTCTCTTCATATTTATTTTATTGAATTTTACATATCATCTCAAGGAGAGAGAGAGAGAGAGAGACGTCCAACTAAAAAGACTTTTTTTCCCTAGTCCGCTAATAACGTTGTCGGTTTACTGTTCCCGTCTTTCATTCCAGGACAAAAATAATAATAACGATAAATGTCGTGATTCTTTCAAAAAAAAATTGGCGACACGTTGAAAACTTTTTTTTGAGTGGCACTGCTGCTCTAAATCGTATCACGTGTCCATATTGGTGACTTGTGTAACGCGAGTAGTGCATGGCATATTAAACATGGCAAAAAGGGACGTAAAACCGTAAAGGCGGAGAGAGAAATGTCAACTGGAAAAAAGAACTCGTTTGACGATGACACTATCCTGCCTCTAATGCTGCTCATTTTCTTCAAAAATACTGTATTTTTGACAAAATATCCTTTTGATGAGATCTAACATAAGTAGTATTGCACAAAAAATACACACATGTAACCGGACCGGGATGTCCTTGACGCTGTTTTTTCCAACTGCCTTTTATCTATTCCTCTGGAAATTCCATTCCAATTCACGTACTTTAGTTTGCCCTTTGATTCTTTTTCCCCTTCTGATCTCTCTCTCTCTCTCTCTCTCAGCTCTTCTCTGTTGACTGATGAAAGTGTAAAAAAAAGATTTTGAATCTATCTCCGTTACAGCAAAAAAAAATCTTCCGCCTCTTGTGTTTACATGGGGAAGGAGAGAGACAATTTTAATTGAAACATTCATTGGGAAATGGGAGAAGTGGAATAATGATGAAAGCTAAAGGAATATAATAGGATGAGAGAAAATTAAATCGGATTACAATAAAGGGTGGAGTAATTATAGGGCGACGAGAAAAAGGCGACCTCAATTTCTCCCGTTTTTTTTTCATTGCCGTTTTCTGCCGTCTTAAAGTAGTAAGCTGAGCCTTTCCAAAAGGATCACAATGTTGATGCGGAAAGCTTTTATGTTTAGCTTTATATATGTTGCCCTTTTATAGAAAAAAAAACTAAATGAAGCTTTCACTGGGTGTCATCATCATCATCCGTGTGGCCCTTTCTTGTAGTGCAGTTGTAGATGTGTGTGTGTGTGATCATTATTGTAGATTGTTAGGAGATAAGCTTAAGCTAACTCGGGTGTGTGCTGTGTAACATGTTCAAACCTCATCTTTCTTCTGATAAACGAGTCATGATGATGATGACGTTGATAATGAGGAGAAAGGAGAAATACGAAGGTGTCGGCAAACGAAAGAGGAGGAAAATGGTAAACAAGAGCTACTGAAGAGGAAAAAGGATGGGAGAAAGGAGAAATGGTTACAGTTATTTTTAGTCCATTGCCATCAGTCGTGTGTATAGAAACATGATTCATATGTGCGTATAATATGTAGGCATTTTGTGTTTAATCGAAAGAGTGGGAGAGTGTGTGGTGGTGGTGGTGGCGCAAGATCTAATGAATATGCTCGACTAATTAATCGATCGTGCAGTGCATACAAGAAAGGAATATTAGCATGCATTTGTTCATCATCATCACTAGCACAGCATCATCATGACAGTTAGGATTGGCCCTTAAGCTATTGGTGAAGCATAAATTCCTATGAATACTAATTTCTATGTGTGCAATTCCGTCGTTTATTCTAAAATTAAGTGAACTTTGAATGTCATTTTTGTTCTCAAATTTATTATTCATTGTAACATGAAATCATTTTGTAAGTCTGTTCTAGTAACATACTTTTTGTCACAGAAGCTACATAAATGAGGGCTATATATTGCGCTGATTTTTAACAACCTTGAAGTTGTAAGTATTGCAAATTTTTTTTTAAAAACATTTATTTTTCTCTCCAATTACCTACACACCAAATTAACCACTAATTTTACTACTTGTCTATTTTTAAGCAATTATGTGTGTACTTCCAGAAATATTTGTAACTTGAGAGGTGAGTATGTTGTAGTAGTGGTTCGTTCCCGGGATGAAATAGAAAGAGCCAGGTTTATTATGTGAGCACATCTACTTGAATTTCTCTTTTTTCTGCTTGTATCCATACCTTCATGGTACAAACCGCTATAAATTTTCCCTATTCACCAGAAATATCATTAGTATCTCACATACCCGGCCGCGACATACGAGACGAGGACAAAATTTACATAATCGGCCTCGTTTTTCCAGACACACAAGCAAAACGAGTTTTTATGATGATCATGTCCTCCACAAAAACTCTTCAGTTTAAATTTCCACCATCCTTCCATTTGCATTTCCTTCGTTGATAGTAACATGTTCTTTGTCACTACATGTGCGACGCCATGACACGGACATGACCATATTTTTAATAGACTTGCTTGTTTGCTCTTTCCACCGGATGCAGTGCCGGTAGGTCCCGTGAAGTTTTATTTATTTTTGCCATGAAAGTAATTTGCGTTCATATGGCTTCAATTGGTGCATATTCGAACTTCGAACCCATATTCCCACTTTTTTCCACGTGAAAACCAACTGTGTCGATTTCATAATGGGCAAACATTAAAAGTGTTACAATGACTGTAATTATCAAAACTCATTTTGCCAATGTAAACAGGTGTAATTCCCAGTTTTAAAACTATTTTTAGAAATATTAGAGCGCACATTGTCGAAATTAATCACACAGAAAGAAACCAAATAAAAAGAACAAAAGTTTCAAGCTGACATTTTCAACAAGAAAAAAAATCTGTGCAAATTGTCGGAAAAAAGATGAAAGTGAGAAAAACAAGGTGAACTAAACACTGTTCGATTAAGTTTGATAGTATTTTATAAAACATAAAAAATATTTTATTATTGCGTATTAGAGGAGCCAACCTGGCCAGAGGAGAAAAAGCTTGGTGAAAGATGGTGATAAACATGTTCATGTTGATGATGATTAAAAGGATCCTTGGGAACTGCAAAGCCAATCACCTTTTTTTTCGACTAACGATCACGTACATCTTGACGATGATGATGGCGGTTGTTGATGGTGATCGCATGACGACGATGATGATCATGATAGAAGTACGTTTTCAATGGAATTTTGGAATAAAAATGATGAGGGCTATTCATAATATCATATTGATTTTTTTCTCTCCTACTAACGCTCTTTCTTCATCAATGCACCTTCACTCCATATTTTTTCACGTAAATGCTCCACTGAATGCCATCAAGATGACAAGGAAAAAAACATCTAGTTAGTTAGATATATTATATATCCATGTACGTAGTATGTGCCTACTCACACACACACAGACATTCAATTACTTCACCTGCTCCTACTAGAGAGCCGAACCACTAGAGAGAGGACGCCAAAAATGGATACTCGTAAAGAGATCCCATTATAAACATCTCGTCACTTTATGTATCATCGTCAGCAAAATAGGGTATAAATGTTGCGTATATATGCCTACTACTCTGATGTTCTTCACCTAACTAACCTTTACAATTTAATGCACATGAGCTGCTATAGTAGACTTGGATAGAATTAATATAGTACTTAAATCCCTAATTCTATAACGGATTTTTATGATAGAATATTTTGGAAACGTATTTTCCTCGGTTCATTACCTTATTATTATTATGTATGTAATAATATACCTTGTAGGTATATAAAAAAATATATGCAGTTGTGTGGTCGCGATCTAGGGATCCTTTAAAAGTACACGTTTATTTTTCAATTTGTTTCCTTCCCTAATGCGGCCTTGCACTTTGGATGTCAGTAGTAGTCAATATCATCAGACAATATCAAGCTGTAAACGAGTATCTTTATTCGCGAGCATACATACGTCTCTCTTTAATTTGAGTAGAACGTGCTCCTTGGCACCGACACTCGATGGTGAGATCTTTGTATGAGGTAAAAGTGTATAAAACACGTATAAAAATGTGAGGGAATAAAGTAGTGAAAGTAGAGAAGAAAAAAAAGACAAAAAAATGGTTGGCTCGTGTCGATTCACACTACTATTCATCCTGCCAGAACTGGACTTTTATATGGCTGCTAGCTCTGCTACAAAAAGTGGCAAATAAAGAAAGTGCACCAAGAATAGGCTGAACAAGAAAATGTACGTGCATAAGTCTACGTAGCTTAAAACACCACCTTTATCATCATCACCGTCATTTTTTTTTCTTTTCCCATCACCATCCCACTCTCTCAATTCAGTTTTTTTCCGGATGGTAAGCTTTAAAAAAGATATTTTGATGTGGAATGAAAGTGAAGATGGAAAATTACGCAGCAGTCATCCTGCTCTCTCTTTCTCTCTCTCTTGCTTGTGCATGTGTGCACACTGTACAAACACACGTAAAACATATTCTTCTTCACCTGAAAATAATAATAATAATAGCTTGGGGAAATGATGATGAAAGTGGTGGTAACAAAACTTTCTCCTGTTAGCCCAGCACACACACCACCTTCAAAATAGGTTCAAGGAAACCATAATATATTAATCTATTTTCATCATCATCATCATATATAATGAACATGTTTATCTTCTAGAGATATTTATAGGGTTGCATCTCTCAGCTCACTACCCACTCCTGTCCAGCTTTGTTGAGCTCAATACACGTTTTTTTTGTCCAATATTTACTACTACTACTAGTACTACTACACACAATGTGTGTGTACGTACCCTCATCACGCCAACCCAGATAAAATAGTACATTTTTTTCACCAAACAACATTCATCAAATCAAACCACACACTGACAACAAACACACACCAACCAACAGCTACTAACACACAAACATCGAGAGAGCCCTCTGCTCCCAGAGAAAAACCGAAAAGGAATGAATGTTGAAGATAACGAACGACCATTACCAGGCCAGAGAGAAGAAAAGGATGGATGTCGTGACCTACTGTAGTAAACACGGCACGTTAGCTAATTGCAGTGAGTGCATCACTCTCTCGCTCCCTTTCTCTTTTTTCCCAAAAACCGATCATCCATTTGTCTTCTTTTCCCACTTTCTCCCAAGCTCTTCTACTACTACTAAATATATCCACCTACATCATGTTATACAAACAACAACAACATCGCAACTACAAACAGATTACTACCAACTAACATTTTTTTTACCTTTCTCATTTCACTTACTCATTCCAAATCTGCGGTGAAACTGGATAGATTTTTGTAAGGTATCTGTATCTGTATATGGTCAACAAGCAATGATTCTCGTATAGAAAACCATTTTAATGGCGTGCTGTTCATTTCATGTGACGACTTATCCATTAACTGCCCACTGTAACAATGGGGCAATAGGGACAAGTCAAGGTAAGAAAAAATGACTGCCGATCACCTCCATTAATTTTTACCAGTTTTCGGTACTCTTTTAAAGAAAACCACAGTGAGGAGATAGACAAGAGCATGTAATACAATCCAAACATTAAACGGTAAACCAAATGCCTCTTACACTTTGAATGGACTGTATAGACTTGCCAGGAAATAACGTGTGTCATTACATTTATTGTTATTACAATTGTTATTATTATACATCTAGTTTTCAGCACCAATATAAAAAAAAACTCTTACGGTTACATAGAATGTAATCTGGAGAAGGTTCTTGATTCCCTTTGAAAGAAGAATGAAAAAATTGGAGTGGAAAAACCTTGAAATTTTACTTGACTTGATTGTAATCCAAGTTGACAAGCATTATTATTTCATTCTCGTGCTCATTCTTCTGCAGAGAGAAAAATATGAACAAGCCATCTGCTAATGCTGATCGTCTTCAATATCATTCTTCCACTATTTTCCAAGAGAAAACTAGAGGCTAAAGTAGAGACGAGGAAGAAAAAAAAACTAAGCTCCAGACGTTTCTTTTTTTTTGAGTTGAGTGGAAGTTGAAGTAAGCTAGGTAAAAATGACAGGTTAAGAAGTCAAAACATTTGACACGAGGACAAAAATAAAAAAATAACTTAACAATAAGCTCAACTTTTTTCCTTTGACCTTTAGCGCTCCTGTCTTTCCTGCGTCATTCTGATTGCGACTTGTTCTTCAGAGACAGGCTTATAGTTTTTTAGTGAGTTGTTGGCTGGTTGTTGTTTTGCTGAAAGGTTGTTTGCTGTGGCTTGTTTTGATGACAAAAGTTTTTTTTGCAAAAAAAAAATATTCCAAAAAGTTTTAACCAACTTGTTTCGTTATGAAGCATTTTATTAGTGGGAAAAATATACGTACACACACATGACATTTGTTCACTTAACGGAAATGTGAAATGCTGAATGTCTCTTTGGTTGTCTGTCAGTGAGCATAAGCACTCACAGCACGACCTTCAGCTCCATCCAGACTTTTCTCTCCTTTTATAAGAAGATTCAGGATGATATGAGTGAGTACAAACCGTTACAAGGATCTTTCATTTTCTCCACAAAATTTTAATTATGCTAAATGTCTTTTTTATTATGATCCCATGCAGTTGGAATACAACTGTTATAGCCAACATCATTTCAAGCAAACGGATTTAATGATTTTCTTGCACACAGCTCAACAAACTGCTGTCACCATTATAATAAAATCCATTGAAAATCAGCCTCTCTCCATCAATTAGTTGCTGTTGTGATTATAGCTTGTTTACAAAACACCAAGATTTTAAAAGTTTTAATTAACTTTGGCGAGAGGAAATTAGGCCACATACCCACTAATGAACCTCTCATTCGAGTGCATAAATAGCATAAGCAAATGAACGCTTAGACATTCCTCTGCCACATATTTTTTCCTTCTAAAAAAGATGAATGCAAAATAATTATTTTCTTCGCGGAAAACATCTTTTGTTGTGCATTTCATGTAGGTATTTTCATGCTTTTTTCTTCTTCCGTATTAAAAATGTGCCAGCATATTGCGACAAAATGTAGGTTCGGAAAATCAAGTCAATTCATCATTTAGTTAGTAAACCAACTTGAAAAAAGTTTCTTGGATGAAGGACAAGACGTATATGTAGGCGACACATGAGAAAGTTTCACTTGTTTACTCACTCAACTCACGATGACAAGCAAGACAGGGGCAACTGCCAACTGAGAACTGGCGACCAGCACTGCCAAATAAACACACTACTTATTATACTACTGCAACAAGCTTGTCATAATCTTATGTACAGTCTACATACCTATGTGTATCATTTATTAATATTGTAAATTATCATCATCATCATCATCTCCTTTATAAACGCTCAATGATGCTATCAGGGAGATTTTAAGCAGGAAAACATCAAAATCTCTCTCTTTCTAAATCCCGAGAATTTGTGACTTTTTGTTTTAGTTTATTTGTCGACGCTTGTCAACTTTTCACAACAGACATACTTGCACACACACACACACATTGTAGGTTTGCATCACGTACATTATGTGTGTAGTAATTTTGTAGTATACAAAAAACATAAATTATTCAAATTCAAATATTTACATGAATAAAATATGAAGCGTGTCAGTCAACAACATTTATATTTCAAGCATACACTATCGGTATACAGTATATTTGTTTGTTCTGTCTACATTTTGATGATGCAGCAGCGCACTGGTTTACAGACGCTGTGTGCAGAATAAAAAATCTTGAGAATATTGCTAACAGTCGTAACGTACCCGTGTGATACGTTATGAAGCTCATCTAAACAAGGAATCAAGTATGTGTACATGTGGAAAGCCCGAGAAGGGGACAGCAAAGTCGCTAGTTTACAATTAGTTTAATATATGATAATAATAATAATAATAATAATAAGAGTCTCTATTGACTCAAGACGACATTACCATCAAGAGCCAGAGAGCTCTCTTAGTATTCATCATAACCGAAGTAAAACATTTATTAAGATGAGCGAATGTAATAATGCCGTCGTAATATTATGCAGACCATTACATCCTGACGAGAGAGATACTAAAGAAATGTAAGAAAGAATCGAGCGAAAGAAAAAAATTGTAAAAAGGACTTACACGCAGCGTAGTCCTGGAGCTGTTGGAATTCAGTTGGTGAAAGTTTTTCCCAGTGAAGAGTCATCTCGCCAGTTGCTTCTTGTTCCTGGTCTTGTTCTTGGTTACTGTCGTTTGTTTCCTCTAGTTGCTCTTCAGATGGATCAGGGGACACCGCACCGACCACTACTTCTGTTGGAGGTGGTGGTGGTGGTGGGGGTGGCGGTGTTGGAGGTGGAAGGGAAAGAGAATTTCTCTGTGCCTGAATCGTGATGACGCCGAAATTGAGAACGAATGGGAAGAATAATAAATTGTGGAAACTTGCAAACTAGCAAGTTTTAATTTTACAGGTGAGAGAAGCTTAGACTTTACGTCAAAGCACACGTGCACAGCGAAGATGGCTTCAGCTACCGTGAAAATGATGCTTTGTTGCCGTCAGCGTTACAAAATAAATCTATAGGCAAAAGTACTGTCGCAAGTATTGGCATCGACGGAGGAGACAAGAATATTGTCAACCGTTATGAATAGAGATGAGTATATCCTAAAAATAGTTTTCTTGGTAGGATAATAAGTAATATTTTTTCTACATGGCCTTATGCTGGAGCGACGATGATGGCTGATGATTGTGTGAAAACGGGCGATGGCAATAAAAGATAGGATGAGGCTCCCGACAACGTTGTCGGAGAAAGAAGTGTAGAGCAAGGACTCTCTCTGACGAAGGTTGCTGGCGGTGATGGTTGTTGATGATGCTGATATTGGATACTGTTAGAAGATAACAAAAATAATGATGACAGACCAAATCCACTTTGGAAAGATGAAGATGATTTGCTGCTGATGACGGCAGAATAAATGTTGCAGTTCCCCGTCCGTGTTATTGATAGCAATACAATGCACTGAAGAGTGAAAGTGAATAAAATAAGTTGATTGTGCCGGCAAATGGCACCTTACCACTGTTCGCTTCACTAGATATATTGCAATTTCCACTGATTTCTTTGACTGACTTTGGTCGGTTATTCAATTCTCTGCAATATTCGCACTGTTTATTTCAATGACGACAAAGTTTTCAGCGTCTCGTCTCCTACCGACTAGATGTCACACGTTGGATTTTTGACAATCTAATCCCCAATAAACTGCATAATATGCCAGAAGATAAAATCTGAAATACAAATATAACACATTCCATGTCATTTATAAACATAAAGTTGTTCAATATTTTCTATACAAACAATCTTCTCAGAAACAGGCAGCGAAATTACCTATGGCCTCTAAATATAATATAATAAGACTGTTTCATAGAAAGCAGCAAATAATATTGAAAGCGTTCAAAAATAAACGGAGAAAAGGGCAAGCAGATCAAAACCATAAACAAATGGGCATAATAAGTTGAATAAAGAATTTATTTCTGATTGCCTCAATTTAACTACAACTTCCCCAAAGACGATTCATACATACATGTCTATGTACTTGTTACAGTGTAAAAGTTCAATGAGCCGATAAAGCAAAAAAGCCAATATACAATAAACCAGTTTTATTTCTGTATCGTTTACGCTAAATTATATTGCTTTTCTTTTCATTCATCTTACTTTTTCCACTTTTCTTAAGCATTTTCTGACGCTATGCTCATAAAACCGGCAAAAGAAAAAAAGAAACGAGCGTAGTGAGACAGGAAGAGAGAGTAAACATAATTGATTATCATTGGCACATTGGGAAAAAAACGTTACTTTTTGTCCATCAAATTGAATCACTGCCGACCACAATGGTACCACCGTACACGTACAATACTACCGTCGTGATCATTACCAGCGGTGGTCAGCAACTCCTCCAGCTGCTTTCCATACATCCATTTCCATGCATGTACACTCACAGTACAACTCACGTACATAGAAAATCATTGGAACAACACCCACCACCACAAAATGCGTACTACTTTCTTTCCAACAACATGGCAGAAAAGCACGTAGTTACCTTTGAAGCCTTCTCTCCTTTCCTGAGATTCATTCGATTCCTATTTTGTTGTTCTTCCAAAGAAATTACTTTACCTTATTTCGTATTTTCTTTCTCCCTTTTCCCTTTCTGTTTGCTGATGCACACATACACACTCACGTCACACATACTAGATGTATTGGTGACGACGACCGAATTAGATGAGAGAAACAGAAGAAATATATATTGCTTCACCTTTTCTCTGAAGAACAAACATAATGAGAAAACGTTCTAAATAATTCCCTTTTCTTTTCTTCCTCGCCTTCTTCACATTGCCAGAAGCAACCACCAGGAGCAGAGTAACACGTTCCTTGGAAATATATACCTTTTGGGACAAGCAAATATTGCCACATTCCCTATTTCAAAACGGCTCCAAAAATCAGTGTGTGTCCCGACTGGGCTTTGGTAGTCTGACATGGCATGGTTTTGGTTGATGGAAGTGAAAGCAGGTCTAATAATAATGGACTTTGAGAGAGAGCTGGATGAGAACTTCAAAGGATGCGTCTTTTGTCTTCCCTATTTACTACGTATTATTATTATTATGCTTTTACTACTTACATTTTTATGAACTTACACGTTTACCTATCATCATCATATCATCGGTTTCTTTCTTGGTAAAAAGTTGGATTCTGACTGTAGGCAGAATATATGTATGTATAATATATCCATAAACTGAGAAACCATGGAAAAAAACGTGTTAGTCGACAGGTCTCTCTCTCTCTCGCTCTCTCGCTTTTTTCCTTCTTTTCTTTCCCAAGTGTCGGCTTCACGCTCTATTTTTGCTCCGTAGAAACCTCTCCTGTTTTTCTCTACCGAACACACACAAGTCTGACTGAACTTCAACTACTGAAGTGAATTTCATGAGGAAGCCGTATGATATGTACATGCTCTAAACATAATCATCGTCAAAAACATGAAATAACTTTGTTGCTTTTTTTTCTATCCCGTAAGGTTTACTTTGCTTTATTTAATATACCTATTGGATGAAACGTCAAGAAATAAGGTGGTAGAGCCGTTATGCACACATATCTACCTCGTTGTCTTGTTTCCTTTTTGTACACATTTTTTTTATATGTACGATAATATGTTTAACGTTTAAGGCATAATATTAGGAAAGATCTCATGATCCGAAAAAAATGCAATATTTCAAACAATTATAGTAACAAAATATACTCGACAAACATAATTTTCTATTTTGTTTGCTACAGTGAATAACGTCATGACATAATAGCCACATAATATGTCTGGATGAATACTTATGGATATTATACTCTTACACAACCCTTTTTTTAAAACAATATTACGATTAGCTTGTCTACTATAAGTTTCAACGTTGTAAGTTTACAACAAAAAAAAGTTTAATCGGATTAGCTAATTTTTTTTTCAATAGAAGGCCAAACGTTAAATTTAATCATGAGAAAGTTTACATTTAATGATATCATTTCCATTAGCTGTGCATGATTGGGTCTTGTTTACTTGCGCTGATAGTATAAATGTTCAACAACGCAATTTACAGACATATATATTCATAATCTCTAATGATATTTAGTAAAAACTTAATTTGCTAGAATCCTTGTTATTATACTAACACGAGCGTGCAAATCAATGATTATGACTGTATGAACACAAATGCCGCAACCTATGCGGCTCACAACTCTTTTCATTTTCCATTCCAAACTAAATTAAAATTTTGTTTACAGCATTTCCCATCAGATTTCTGAATTTTGTAGAGTTTGAACTTCAAGAACCTAGAGTCTCCTCTGTGTAAACTACGTATCATATCTTCGATTTGTTTCTCTGTCTCGGGGTTATAGTTTGAGTGTGTCTATCATATTATCTCAGCAAACAAATCGTTTCACTCCTTCCGGTGTGTATACTGACAACACAGCTTACAGAAACCTTATACACAGTATTTACCAATGTTTCATTTACTTTGAGCTATTTAGCAATTTAATTGCTTCTCTAATAACAAATATAACAACACTGCCATCAGCACAACAAATCAGCCCACCCACTGGTAATCATGATGATGATACCATAAGAAATCAAATTAAACGTTCAACAAGAACAGTGTTGAAAAACCTTGAGAAAAGCTACCCACGACGACGAAAAGCAAAAATTCCAACCCACCATCCGTTTTCTCTCTGCTATAAATAAATTCGTAGGGTAGAAGTACGCAATATACTCACATGTGTGTGTACAATACATAACAAAAAAAAACCACCAACGACTACGATACTTTTAAATAAATAATATTTAATCAATGTACCCTATTGTTTTCTCTCTGGTTGCTATACTTTCATTAGAACAAAAAAAAATAGTTTGATGTCGTGTCAGCTAACAAGGACATAAGATAAAACAAAGGGGCTCTTTTACAGAACAATACAAGACGTTCTTCTGATTATTGAAACACGAGCAGGGTTTTTGATTCCAAGGGAAACGTGAGACAAGCCGAAGAAAGAAGACGTATTGAATCTTAAATCAGTCGTATAACAGTTTTAAAAATTGGATAGCATTTCTCCTTTCTCCAGTTTCTTTCTTTTTCCTTTTTACTGTCGACCGACGTTCACAAGGAAAAATTGAAAGCGAAGCCGGGGAGCGTCGAGATTTTTTCCAAGAAAACTGCACATAATGCAGGAATACAAACATGAGAAAACTTTTCCTTCTTCTATAAAAAATAAGATGAAATGACATGCAAGAGAAGAAGAAGGGGAAAAACTACTAAAAAGTATTTAATAGTTGGAGAGAATGATTGTGTTCCTACTTGCTCACTCAGCAGTTATAATTTTTGCCGATTTAGTGGAAAAAATGTGCTGTTTCATGTTGTTCTCTTATTCAAAATATGTATATGAAAAGTAAGTCATGAAAAGGAGGACAAAACTAGCTATGTTATTATTATTATTATTTTGGGGCAAGTTTACAGCAAAGGGATTGTTCATAAAACTCATAGTAGTACAATAATGCAAGTGGGTTACACACTATTCTTTTAAATAGATATTTTTTTCTTCTTTTTTTAATGGGAAATAGATGCATGGAGATCGCTTTGAAAGGAAAGAATAGATAACATATATATGCGAGCCGGATCTAACTAGAGAAGTTCATTTTAAATATAATTCCGGCATAAGGCTACAGTCAAATGAAATTATCATAAGAACAAAAACATATTTTCATGGAGAGTGGTTGTTCAATTTTTGTCAGAGAGACACAACCTTTTTTGTTCAGTGCATTAGTGGACGTCTTCCGGGATGCGAGATAATCTGGATGGGATGTGCAGCAATAATAAAAGCAAGTTTCGAGTTTCACAATTCACAAAGGAGTTAGTTAGTTGTTGAGAGGGAAAAGGCGTAAATGTAATGTTGTATTTTTCTTATGTATTTATATGCACATTTATTTTGCATAATATTGCGTCGGTGGTGGGCGATGATTGTGAATGAACTGGTGGTTGTGTGTGTACTACCACAATAACTGGATCATATACTTTTATGGCCGTGGTTACAACAAGTTTGTTTTGCAGAGGCATGAGTAAATGAATGCAGAAGCATGCCTTCGCATTCATTTTTACTTGGTATTAAAGTATTTTTGAGCACACAGTAACAAAAAAAAAGTTTTTACAAAAAGCAGTTTTAAGGAGTCCAGTTGAGTACTTTTTTATTCCGACCAGCCAGAACTGGCGTCATTATTTTTTTTTTCAGAGTTGGATCTTTTTTGGATTTTTGGCTAACAATGCAGAGAATGGAATGGAATTAGAGTGCTGGAAATTCTGTGTGTGGAACTTAAAAATAGGTAGATAGAGATTACATGATGCTACTTGCAACTTTTTTTAAGGAAGAGAAATCAGACAACAATAAATCAAAGGTTTAATACAGAATTAGACACAAAAATATTCCTTTGTATGCTGGAAGAGATTGAAGCCACTCCCACCGTCATTCCAAATGGTTTTCCTACGACTTATCAATAACGTCTCTCCTTCATAAAAAAATTTATTTTATCCATTGGCCGGCCACCATTTGATAATTTATAGTTGTCTTACTACACACAACGGTTTTCCCACAAAATGATACGAATTTCACATGAAAACGTGATATCAACGAAGCAATTTGTATTATTATATGTATGACATTATTCAAAAAAAAATATTACTCTGCTTCATGACTTTTTCGGATATTTCCCGTCTGCTATTTTAAGCTGTCCAGAATATTCCACCCAAAATCCCTTAATTTTTTTCTTTTTTCGCTAAGAGCGACTATACAGATATGTTCAACTTAGTCTTCAATATAATAATACGAGCATCGTATCTAAAGCAACTGATTACATCCGTTCTCTTGACTGCAGTTGACAAAAAAATATTCACGATAAGTATATTGTCCCATATCACGGGAAAGTATTTTAGTGCCTGTGTGTGTGTGTGCACTTCCTTCCTATAAAATCATCACAATACCCGTCAAATAATAACAGTGCATAAACCGACAAAATAAGTCCACCCGTTTTTCTTCTAAAAGTTCACTAGAGAAAACCAGGAAATTATTTGTCCGTTGCTGTCTTCTCCCTCTGCTATGAATATAATGCTACTCATAAGACGCCAGAGTAACGTCTTAACAGTAGTAGTGGCAGTTGTGGTGAAACGAGGTTTATTTTTTAAACTGGTTGTAGTCTGTGTTGATGGTGCTGCTCTGAATGATACGTGTTTTCTAAACTTGAACAAACACAAGTTTATACCTTGTTGTTGTTATACTTAATATTCTTTCGGGTATTAGTTGTTTGGAAACCCGTGTGTAAAACTAGACTAGTTCTAGTAGCTTCCTTTTTCTCTCTTCCCTCGGTTTATTTTGGATCAAGCTAAGCCCTTCTTTACAAAATGGCAAGCTTTATCACAAGACAAGAAAATATCCTTTTTCCTCTTCTTGTGACATTATTATTATTCCACTTTCTTTTCGTTCTGAATCACTAACTCGGAACAAAACACAAGTAGCAAGCAAGCAAGCAGCAGCTACTACAACAACGAAACAAGTAACGGTATTAGTAGAGTGACTAGAAAAACAGGAGAATTATCGTCATAACAACACAATCAGATCCAGCAACAGTTTTCTCCCTTTATATTTCTAAGATGGCTAGTAAGATGACAATGTTGATATGTTTACATGAAAAAAAAGAAACTTTGGTCTGCTGCTGCTTAAGTCTTCATCATCTTCTTCACCGTCTGTCGTCACAACTCTCAACAATCTTTACTTTTTTCGAGTTTGCATGTTGCTAGATATTTTTTTTGGTAGTATCATCATCAAACTTTTCTTTTTTTATGAAGCCGGCAGACAAAAACCCTTCTGGTTATACTAGTTCACCCACCATCATCACCAGGAAGCTCACAACTCACCTTGTTTTCTTCATCAATCTGTGCATGTGGCATATGGTGTGCATAGGAAAAGGGAGAAAAAAATAAGATATTTTTATGTGGTACATCCTTACTAACTTACTTTTTTGAATAAGTACCTTGTAACTTCATCTATAAACCATATATCCACTTTTCCCTTCTCTCTCCACCACTTTCTCTTACTCCATTCCTCTCTCTCTCTCTCTGGCTCAGCATGCATCCTTCCTGTCTGTCTATTTTGCCATCCGTTGTGAACTATACATAAATTTTTGTGCCAGCAGCAAGAATAACCAATGAAGTATTAAAAACTGAAGCAAAGTCATCACCATCACAACAACTATACCAAGAGATTTGGGGATAAGGAGAATAAAATACGTGGAGAGAGAGAAAAAAAATTGTGCAAAAATTTTCCCCTTTTTTCTCTTCTACAAAGTTGTTTGTGATATCGTGAGAGAGTGAAAGTGAAGATGATGATGATGATGCAATGTATGGCGTCATCGCAGGTGATGAGAAAAAACAGGTAAAAAACCTGATCACGTTGAAAGAGGGGAATGGAAAAAAAGATTATAATCATGATCAAAGAGGATGACGACAGTTGCGTAATCTGAAAGTAAGATCATATTATGGAAAAGTGCATTATGCAGAGGTACAGTGATTCAATTACAGCTTCTAAAGCTGAAAATTGTACACACTTTTACATTTGCAGTCATGGCCTTTATTTCCAAAAATAGAATAAAGATCTGTGCAAGTTAGTGTCAGATTAGGTTTTTGAGGTGACGTCATGGAGTATAAGGCCGACATTTACCCGGGGTTGGGTGAGACTTTGGCAGCATGAAAATTGCGTGGTGGAATTTTTAGCTTTTCCTGAGGTCATTATAAATGTGAATTTACTATACAATAAATTGAATAGTTCACAGAGCAATTTGAGAAAATTAAAACTGGTTAACTTTGCAGTTCTCATTTCGCTTTGTTTGCAGCACATACAGTTCATAAATAGTTCCTTTCACACAAACCGTCGCTGCTGGTGGTGGGAAGAAAGTCTAAAAAGAAAGGTTGGGTTGTTCTAAGCCTGTCTGTCCCAAATGTTCCGTTTTATTTTCAATGAAGTCCTTTGGGAATCCGTATAATGATATGGTTTTCAGGTTGGCTCTTACTGGCCTGTCCATCCACATTGCCAATGTGGTTAAGTTTTTCTATTGTTCTCTACTGCATCTCTACTTCGATCACTACAGCCTTTTTAAGTCATCCAAGTTATCTTGTTTCCCTTTACTACACTCCAACTCAACTCAATAATCAATTCTGCTTGTTTCTTGCCACTTTTTTTGTTCCTATCGCTATTGTCATCACTCAGCACCGCTTACACCCTGCCAGCATCAAAAATGCCGCTGTCGTTGCTACTCCCTTTTGGCAATTCTCTTTATATCTTTTTTGCTAACTGGTAAGACGACAAAAAAGTCAGAAAAGGGGAACGACGACAATGTCGAAACACTGACAATGTTGCTGACGCCATGCTTTCTATTCTTGAATACAGACACTCCATAATATACTGAATCCCTATCCTACATCAAGAATATGTTTTCCTAGGTAATCATATTAGATTTCCTTCGTTGGAACTTTCCGCCCAAAACTAATCATAGAATGGACAGTTTGTATAAAAATTTAAATCCGAAAAATGAAATATTGTCGGGTTATCCCGGGTTACCAAGAATAAGGACTACTACATGATGTGATGATGTTACCCATTATTCTATCCTTCAAGAATTATTCCTTCAAGAATTTCCGCACATTTTCTAGTTTGGTAAACCAAGAAAAGAGCGTCAGACATGGATAGAGACAGGGACAATGAAATGCAGGAATGAACTTTACTTGATGCGATCACTATCGCAAATCCCAATCCTACGAGCACTTTCACCAAGTTGGAGAGAGAGAGAGAGAGAGGATATATAAGAAATTGTATTCAGCCGAAAGTACATGATAGTACAGATTTTTATGCTCTTTTCACCAAGTTATCCATTTGTATTTTTTAAGCTGCTGCTTATTCTTGCTTTCTTCCTGATCTCCTTCTGATATTGTGTGTAGAGGTAAGCATGTGGTGAAAACGTTGAGGATTTTGTTGTCTAAGAGTGAAATGAAAAGGAGTGCAAATCTGTTTAGATCTGTTTTAAAAACAAAAACAGACATGGTTTCCCTGATACTGCAAAGGAGTTGCAAGGAAGATACAGACATACATACATGCAGACAGACGTCTTATACAACAGCAAACATAGCATTCCGATCTTATTGGTGTTTTTGTGAGTGAGTGAGCCAAACAGGAAAGTTTCACTTGGGTTGAGTTCAATCTCATAAATAATTTAGTGTCTTTGTCCCTCTCAGAGTCAGCCTTAGTATATGCGTTACTTTTACTCTCGAGCAGACGAGAGAACAAATAACCACACATGCATGCATAAAACACAATAAGTGTCCTATCGTATTTCTCGCCTATAGAATTGAATTAAACTACTTATTTTGTAAGTTGGAAAAAAGAATCCGCACACAATACAATATTATCCACCTTCACCACCACCACACACGGCCTGTCTGAACTATCCGACCGCCACCACCACCACCACCACCGCTGACTCTACCATCAACTGAACAACAAGAGAAAGTACTTTTCCTTTTTCCCGTTTCCTTCACACCATCAACAAGGAAAAAAATGTAATGTAAATAAATCAGTTGAATTTGGAATGATGTCATTGAAAAAAGCAGAAGAAAACGAAAGGGTATGAAATATCATTGGAGGTTCGACTTTGACGTTCGCTGTTTTTCTAGCGTGTGCATGGACTGGCATCCCCATTTCAGAATGGAGCAGTTTCAGAAGTATAATGGCTTTCAAAAGAGAAACAGAGATAGCACCACGTAATTCTTTATTCTTCTACCCCTTCTGCTCCTTTACAGCGATTTATTTATTATTTATTTATTTACGGCTCCTTGTATTCTCCCCTTATCGCCTTCTTAACTGGTTTTTACCAGTTGGCTTTGAAATGTCTACGAAAAGTTTACAAGGTACAGTTGCTCTGCCAGCTATGCTTTTCAAAGAATAAAAAAGTCACTTCATTTCAATTCAATCAGCTCAAACGTCTTATCTACATGATTTATTATTTCGCGGACTTTGGCTGAAGTGATCTTATTTTATCACGCCTTTCCAAACAAAATGCAATATTTTTACACGCTGTGGTGCGGTCATGGTGTTTCCACTTGAACACGCTGTAGCGCATCTTTGCATAAAATGTGTGCAATGTAGGATATGGTCATGGTGTGCGCCTTTCATAACAATGATAACAATAATAATAGACCGCAAGAAAGCAAAGTATAACGTAGCGCTACCGGAAGATAGCAAAACGATCAGATATAATAATTAGATGCTAGCTACTTCATTCACACTTTTCTTTATATTGAAATTCCTCATATGATATGAGTTATATCTCAGAAGAACCGATAACAAAACAACAAACTAGGTAAGAGCTTCTGATGACATGATAATATGCTACAAGATAAGCCATAACCTTGACCACACTTTCATTGATCATCACCTGAGAGTAGCACAGTTTGACTGATAACCAATAATGCCTCTCTCCACACTACACTTCGTAAATATTTATACTTTTACAGGAATTGGCCAAACAAGTTACATAATTTGAACAACCAGACAGACTGTACAAGTAATCCCATAAATTGTCCAGCGCTACTTAAAAATATTGTCCAGGTCTTTCCATGCCACTGCATTTTAGTTCTTACATGTTCAGCACTTGGCTATTATGTAGTACGGCAATCCCAGTCAGCGTCATCGTTTTTTCCGGTCAGCGCTTATTGTGTAATGATGGTTTTCCTCAGAGAGTTGAGTTGGGCATACACATCTGACCTATTTAGTCTTATTTAGTTATTGTAATTATTTTTTATTATGCATGCATGCACTGACGCATATACAAAATATTATACAACGAATATTTTACATGGAAAGGTGACGCCAGCAAAAAAAACATCCAGAAAAGACGAGAGGGAGAGAGAGAAACCCAAGGTGGTGGAAATGAGAAATAGAAAAATAAAATTGAGGAAACCGTGACTACGGTTGGTGGAAATGAGATTCATCCACAAGGTGAGTATGTGCCCTTTTATCTGTTCCACAGATAACTCTCACAAAGTCTCACACTACCCCATTCCCATTATTCCAGAAAAGATACCTCTAAAAATTCCATTAATGTAGATTCTTTACCTGCCATTCCATGTAATCATCACCAAGCCATTAACCACCTTACCTTTTTCTTATATAGGTAATAATATTTGAGCCAGAAAATGTATTACCTACTTATTATATAACATCCGTAAACTGTTTCTTGAGGGATTACGAAAGGGATTCAGACAGTTGTTAGTGAAGGGGAGTAATTAAGTAGTGTAGTGTAGCGAAAAAATAATCACGTTTTCTATTTTAAGAAGTGTGAGAAGAAAATAAATGGAAGCAATGATAACGTTTTTTTTTCGTAGAAACAGTATAATTTTTAAGATAGCAACCTTCCTCGCATTCCAAATTTGTTAGTTTATGAGCGTTATCTTGTCTTGTCTGTTCGATCTCAGCTACAACTCTATAAACGACGGATTTAGAAACGAATTTTATTAATATAAAAAAAAATCCAAGGCGTTCTTCAGAGTAGAAATAGATTTGACAAGATTTGTGTACTACACGACTTTCCTTCCAGATCCGCGTCATGAAAAATTGGCACAAAGGTTTGCGAAACGCTGTTTCATATCAATCCACAAGAAGGAAGGAGACAACGCAAAAGAGACTGCCATTATTATCGGTGACAATGACAATAATGTAAAAATGTAACATCTTTCGATGACAACCATTCACACTGTCAAAACCCATTGAAAATGATATGCTATGGCCGCCATCACTCTGTTCACTTTTTTTGTATGCATTGACAACACCAAAAAGTAGGCTTGTTGGTCATCAAAGATATTTTTACACGAAAAAAAAATGCATTGTAAACGTGTCAAACAGAGAGAATCCCTTCCTTATTGCCATAATCGTTTTTTGACTACCTCTCATGCTAACTGATTGTATGTTAATGTCTAACTAGCTAAAGCAGAGAGGCTTTTCTTTCCACACTGCAAAAATATATCAATATTATCAAGACTCTAGTTAGTTATTATTCTCCTTTACCCCAAAAAAAATTCATCCATTCTTCCCTTTTCTGTTGTGTACTTTTTTTACTTTTTTTCTGCCGAAACAGGGAACAAAAGAATCCGCCCTTCTTTTCTACTGATTCATTATTACAGCTATACGTCGCTGCATTATTCCATTGATCCGGGGATGATGTTTTGAACACACAATACTCACTCA
Organism: Coecobrya sp. COE2; assembly: GCA_027743765.1. Classification (NCBI taxonomy): domain Eukaryota; kingdom Metazoa; phylum Arthropoda; class Collembola; order Entomobryomorpha; family Entomobryidae; genus Coecobrya; species Coecobrya sp. COE2. The sequence goes on from JAHZMV010007392.1 coordinate 23,702, forward strand.
TTCTTTTCTGCCTTGACGAGAAATTTGAATAACATTGTTGTTGTGTCAGACAAACACGTCTTTATCAAGGATACACAAAATGATGATTTTATTTTATGCAGAATATTATAAGTTAAATAAATATTGTATACCTTGTTTGAAAGTTTAGTTTGCTTGACGCACGCATACAACAAAATTGACAAGGAAGGAAGTGAAGAAAAAAAGATCCTTCACTATTCATTCATTTAGTTAGTTAGGTATGCACACACTAGCTTTTCTAAGCTTTCTACTGCGTCATCCAGATCATCACCGTCATCATCATGATCTTTTCTTCTTCTTCTTTCACTCTCTCTCTCTATCTCTCTTCCTTCTCATTAAAGTAGATCAATACTCAGCAGGCTTAATGTAGCGTATTTTACAAGCATTCAAAGGAAAGATGCAGAGATAAAAATGTATTTAAGCCAAAAGTTTTACACAGTTGAGTAATATTACTGCTATATCTGGTAAGAATATCCAAATATTATTACTTAATACTATAATTTCTGTGTAGTAAGAGAAAGAGTACTAGAAAGAGCACGTTTTTTTCTAGAGTAGACAATTCTGTCTTATTAATATGTAATATTCATAGTATTTACTTAAATGTATGTAGGCATGTGAACTGTGAACCTGTGTAGTTTTTTTTTGGAAAATAAACGTACTACTCTATCTTGAGAGTTTGCATGCATAATACAACAATTTTTGCAACATAAAATGCAGCTTCCATTCATTCTTCTTATTTTTGGCATGGGTCTCTCTCTCCCTTCCCATATCTGTTTTCAGCAGAAAGAGAGTCAAACAATTTTCAAGATAGAAATTTACAGAGAAAGAAGGATAAAAATCTCCTCCCCTATCATGATGATGACGCTACTAGACACTCTCTCTAAAAAGATGGATAGATAAATTATGTCTGTCTGACTATGACTGCTGCCGGACTGCGACGTCTGTGATCCAGAAAAATGGTTCTGTTAGAGAATTATTTCAACATTTTGGTGGCGTGACAGGAACGGCTCAGTGTCTGTCCGAACCTGAGCATAATATTCTGCATGATTATCATTTTTCCAAGTAGTGTGAACGATTGCAAAATGTAATCTCCATAAGGTAAACCGATCTATGGACTCACACACGTGAGTTGTCCTGCACGCTCAATGGCAATTTTAATTAGGCATTCTTACGAAATAAAATTTACGAAGGACACGTGAAACATATACTCGTGCTAATTTAATGCTCGTCGTAGTAGATAACCACGTGAACAGGATAATGAAATGAGAAAAGTGAACATGACGAATTTCACAATTATGATCAGGATCACACGCGCCAGCGGAACATATCTAATATGGTTTGTTCGTTTGTCAAAACTGCGTTATATTTTTATGTATGATCGTAACTGTTACTTTCAATCTCACTATCAATAAACATGACATATCTACACAAAAAAGTGACGAGGAAGCCACACGGATAAAATCGGGAGCAAACAAGAGCCAAATTTTTTTAACGATTATCAAACATGTAAGGAAGACTACCCCTACTGAATTAAAACTGACCAGAGTTTTAGACTGCTAAGTTGAGAATTGGCGTTTAGTACTTCCATGAAAAATAATCAACTTTTCCATTCACTTTCCATTGATATGGGACACCAGGTAATATTTTGCATGAAAACCGACAGACAAACAACTTGAAATGAATAAGTACTCTGCTTCGCTGCTTAATATTCTCTGTAAACATAATCTACAGCATTAAATCTGCAATCGCAACTAGGTCGTCAGTTTTCGAGAGATGGTTGTCCGGACAAAAAGAGAGTTTTTATGTATATTTTATGAAGACATACCATTCTTCTAGTTTTCCGATAGACTCCAGCCAGACGAATCAGAATATTTACTTAGTGACATACTTTGAGTCTATTGGAAGAGCTTCCATGATGAATACCAGTTTGAAAGACATGCATTGTTTGTTGGGTGTACACCATTACCATTTTTATGGGAAGAAAAGGGAGCGATCAATGATGAGCGGATATGATCATAATCATCACTACGCATCATGTTCATCTCTCTTCCACGCTCTGAAAAAAAACCAAGCATGCAACGCACCCAACATTCTAGTAATAAGCTACTCTACATTGCATCAACTCACAACATACAAAAGTATCTGAAAGCCAGGGCTAATGACAATGAATGACATTAAGAGAAGCAAGCCAGTATGTTTTATTGTGATGATGCGACTCCCACAAAAAGCGAATGCAAAAGTAAAAGTTGGTATAAAAGCTTGGTTAAATATGGATTCTATATAGGTATATAGGATGAAGTTGATGATGCTCATCATCACCATCATCGTTTTAACTTACCTCTATCATTAGCAAATAACTTCACCACAAGAAAATGAGCCAGTTTAGTTGATGAGTAGGAGGAGGTGGCGGGTGGCTGAGGACGACGGCGATGATAATGGGAAAGAGGAGGTTTCCCGTGTAAACTACTCTCTCTCTCTCTTTGTTTGATTGTTGTTATATTTTGGCTTTTAGGTTCAACCACGGTGGCAGTTTCGTTGTTGTTGTTGTCGCTGATGATGATGCTTATGATGCCGACGACGATTAGAAAAGAGGAGCACTTTGCTGAAACCGTAGTTGGAAATGTGATGACCACGAGGATGATACTGCCACTTACTCCACCGATGTAAAATGTATAAAGAGAGATAGTATGGCGTACGTACGTATATTTTACCAAGTTAATAGTAACCTCGGATTGAAATAGGATTTTTGCCTTGATGCTCCTGCTCTTGTTGTGGTATATGGCTGTTTCGTTTTTATTTTACTGTCCAGTCAGTTGTTTACACTTCCGCTACTAACCCGTTAAATTTATGTAGTTCATAGTTAGGCGAACAAGTCACATTTTACTAGCAAGCCATTTTCTGCCACTACTAGTATTTTTTTTACTGTTTATCGTTTTATGGCTATGCTACTGTACTTTCAAAAAGAATGATGCTGTGACGGTTGTTAATGTGTATGTTTGCGGATGTGTAGACCTCGTTTTTATATAAAGGTTAAAGGTAAACTACCAGTTAACATTGGAATCACAAAGAGAAGTTGTAAATTATAACGGAAAAGGTTGAGCAACGGCTCAACGTTGGATTGTTCATACGAAAAATCTTTACTTGTGTCTGTTGTTGACATGGTATAAGACGACAACAACAGCAAAAAAAAGTAAGTAGACAACCACTTCTGTAATCAATTGTTCTCATTTAAAGATAGCATCATCTTCTTCAAGACCATGAACCAACACAGAAAAGAACTAACAGTCACATTATTATTGTATCCATATAGTATTCACTTGTGTTCGTCACACAAGTCACAACACTGATTGTTGACTATTTACATTTTGTCAAGTGTAGTCGTTGAAACTTTTAGTTTTTCTTGTTACATATAATAACGCCCACAAGGAAATAATGATAATTGCTACATAATTTTTTGTTTTTCAATCCATTGTACCATTTATGCACAAGCACACATTATGTATTCGATAATAACACAGAGAATTAAGTAGTTGTAGTCTAGAGAATCGAACAAGTTGAAGAAAATAAACTGTGATGGAATTTTACTGTTATTTCCGTGTAACAATATAATGTTGTCACAATACTAAATTGTCTTCTTTCTAATTCCGTTTTTCCAGGCTTCTTTTTTTTATTACAGCTTTCTCTCAAGTTTTTAAGTTGAAATGTCGTTCCATACAGAAAATCCTGCAAAAATGGAATTACGTTACCATTAGCCTTTTCCCGTTCTTGTTTTATCATTACTTTTAAATATTTACTATTGTTACTACATTATTAAATAAAACTTTTTTTTGCTACTTTTATTTAAAATTTTTAGACAGCTCTGACGTTAAGACCGCATTTTGATTTTCTGACAGAATATGAATCCGCTTTCACAACTTGTTTCTTTATCTCCTTTTTTCCTTTAAATTGTTTTCTAATTCACCTGTCCATCTGTCAGCGCTTATATATATGTTACGTTAACTTTTCACATTTAAAAGCATATTTATTTTTGTAAAGACTTTACCCAGAAACCCTTATACCATTATTATTATTCCATTTCCCCAAGTATTTACGTAAAGTAATAGCATTCACAATAATTAGCTCTCCTAAACATATCATTGTAAACGAAAGAAAGGAATAATTGAGGTATAATATTATTTTACTTTTAGTTTACAAAATATGCCACACTTTTCAGCTACATGTCGCCCAAAGGAATTCTCATTAAATTTGGGATGCTACCACTACTATATCAGCATGCATTAGACTGGAAGCAAGCTAAAAAAACTAACTCACGCAACACAAACATGATGACACGACACGACATGCACACACACACACAAAGAGAATCAGAAAGAGAGAGAAGCGTCATCAAAGAGAAAAAAAAAATAGAGCAGCAGTCCATAGTGCACAGGAAGCTGTTTGTTTACTTGAGAAAAGGTTAGTGGTTTCTGCTTGTCCCATTGACAGTTCTTCCCTCTCTCTCTTCTCTCCTCTCTGTTTGCTATCTAATAATTGCCGTGTCATCATCATGACATTGGACACAAAATATTTAAAACAAGTATGTTATAATGCCTACTCTATATTCTAACGTAAAACTAAAGGCTTGGTGTAAACTATAAAGTGGAAAGCGTGAACATCATGGATTCTTGACCATACCACGAAACTAAAAAGCTTGTGACTTGTACAGAATGACTTGTGTGTGGTGATGTTCAAGACGTTTTAAAAGTTTATATAAAAATGTATACGTATTTATATGCATAGGTTGTCACATAATATGCATCGGCATGCGGTTTTATTGTTAACAGATAGCGTTTAATATAAAAGGATGAAACTGTTTTTTTTTTGTTACTGGACAAATAAAAATTGTAGGAATAGAAGCGCAATGAGAAAAAGAGAGAGAAGGATAGCGATGGAATTATACCAGACGACTTCAATCAAATGTCTTCTCTCTCTCTCTCTGATTTTTTTTTGTAAGAAAGCGACAAAAACTGGGATGTTTACAAAGAAGATAATGTTTTAGCTACAAAACTTATATGAATACTTACAAGGACTTATGTACTTACTTTACCTTGGAATCAATCGCTGGGGTAACGTCAGACTGGCTGTTTTTTCCGTAACTTGAAGATGTAGCTCCTACTGCACTGCTACTACTACTTACTTCTCCTTCGTTATTGATAGTATTGTGTATTTTATCTAATACATTATTGTGAATTGTATTGTCACACAAAAAAATGTTTCCTTTGCACACATAATCCTCTCCCTATTACAAGTAATTAGTAAGAAATTCGAAGAAAAAGAAATGCCACTTGACTTTTTTATAGCTTTATGTGTACAGTTACACATACATTGTGCCAGGCCAACTACAACTTCTTGACTGACGACTTTACTTTTTTTTAAACTAACAAGACAGATGGAAGAGCTACATACATCATATTACATCACCATCACCAGCAGCACTACTTCTTCCACCACCACCACCACGCGGAGGACCAGAACAAAAAAGAACAGTTTTTTTTTACAAATTACAACATGATGATGATCATCATGTATGTATATTACATAATAAGTCTATAAGTAAAGTAAAGGAGAGTAAAAATATTCTTGTTCAAGTAAGGTTAAGTAAATTGCAGTGGTAGTAAAAAAAGTATGCATGCACATTGGGCAGAGAGAAAAAAACGCATGCATACATTATTTTTTTGTGTGCTTCTGTGTCTGTCTTCCATTTATTTTTCCTCCACACAAAAAAATACGCTCACACAACACACACTCACACACACGAAATGACAAAGTTCATGGATGTGATGTGATGTTGAATATTATGTGTCTGTCTATCCATCTATCTCTATCTCTCTAAAACATACGTTACTTTGATGGTCGAGTATATAATGTGTGGTATAAAATATATCATTTCCCTTCTTCCACTAACTTATTCCTAGGCAAATGATGATGATGATGCTAGTTAACAGGAGAAGAAGAAGAAGAAGGAAAAAAAATCTAGTTGTAGTCTTCTTTCTCTCTTTTTCTGCTTGTTATTATATCCGTCTTTAGATAGATTGGAAAGAAGGAGGAAATGATTCTGAAAGGCTGACTCTGTTAACTCTGTTTCTGTGTGGTAGCTAGTTTGAGAAACCCTCCTCTGAATAGATAAATACTTGATCTTTTATAGATTCTTCTTTCAAAACAGAATGGGCATAATATACGAAAAAGGAATACAGAGAAGAGATATTGATTGGGATGCAGCAACAGCAGCAGCAGCCTCCTCTCTCTCTCGTATATAATATTGTATATATTATGATGAGGATTTTTTTTAACAAGTTATATTTATAGAATTGAAAGGCGGCTAAAAGGCGATGAAGATTTATTTAATTTTTTCCAACTTATTATGCTTTTATGTCCTTGATAAATGATTATTATGTAGCTTTAAGTTTTAGGTTGACTTGCTTCAAAAAAAAAATAACGGGCGAAAAAGATGATGTTGATGATGATGATGTGTGATGATGAGGAAGATGACATAACATGTATAAAAAAGTTGGCACATTTCTCTCTCGCTCTCTTCAAAAGGACAAAAAATGTCAAAAGACAACAAAGAAGGAGAAGATGATGATCTGATAAGGATGCTACTAACTACCGGTTTTTTTTTCTGGCTCCAATCTTCTGTACGAAAGAGTAGATTGGATGGAAACGACAAAGAGATGGATGGGATTTTTATAAAAATGAGTGAAAAAAAAAGATTGACGAGATGAGGGCAATGTGAGAACACAAGTAAACAGAAGCACCACCACCACTAGTGCAACAGCAGCAGCAGCAAGTAGTGCGTGTTGTGTGTTTTTAGTTTGATGAAGATCAGAAAGCAGCAAGAGAAAAAAAAATTGAATGTGTGATAGAGTTCAAGTGGGAGTAATGTCGGTACGCTTGAAATATTATGATTTTTTTGGAATTTTTTTTATGTATGTGCTGATGTAGCAGTAAAAATTGGTTTTTATTAATTCCGTTTTACTTCTCTCCCTACTTTATATATACGCTGCTGTGTAGTATCTTGCAAAAAAACTTTATATGTGCTGGTGGCAATGAAAAAAAAGACAAGTCGCGAGAGAGAAATGGATGGGTAGATGGATTGAAAGCGATCAGCGCGTGATTCGTGTTTTGTACTTGTGTATGTATGTTGTGTTGTGATTGTAATGATAAAAAACGAGTACGATGCGACGATGATGATGATGATGATTTTTTTTTTCAGCTCTACTCCTCAAGCTTTTTAGTGGATCAAGTCAAGTCGGTTGAGGAAAAGAAGCAGAGACAAGAAGGAAAAAAAGTAAGCAGGGAGGCAGCGAGAGAACTAATAAAAAGAGTGGCATGTCTTTTTCTAACGTTTCTACAAACAGTAAAAAAAACTATCTTAAGAGATGGAATGGGACACACACAGAAAAACGCCAAGAATATATATATATATACGGACAGAGTGAATGAAAACGAACTACCTCACCCGGCAAAGGGAAATGAACAAGTGAGGATGATGAGGAACAAGACTTTGATACTTATTCACCATTCACTCGCCCCGACATCATCCTCAACATCACAAACATATTATAGGGACGCATACACACACACACATACACATACAAAAACTAACACTCTTTCCAGTTTCCAGTTTGCTTGGAAATGGAATCAAACAGCGTTCCAATATACTACTACTACTACAGTTACAAAGCAGTAGTAGAGAAACGAAGATGGTGAGATGATAGGAGTAGTAAGTAGCATTTAGTTGGTGCTGGTATGTGTGTGATGATGTGATGGTGGTGGGGAAAAGAAGAGGACGAAACAGGCAAAGCCAACCATCCATGGAACTCCAATATGTTCTTTTGAATGGCCCTTCTTCTTCTTCTTTTGCTTGTGCTTGTTCTCCATGTGTAGTCTCTTCCGTTTTTTTTATTCACTGGATGTTTTGTTATATTTGCAATAGAAGCCGAGAAAGAATTCTCTCTCTCTCTCTCTCTCTCTCTCTCGCTCCTTCTGTATATTTCCTAGATAAATAAGTTGTTTTTTAAGCCATCCATCCAAAAGCCTTTCTATGCTTAACTGACTGTGACTTGACTTGTGATTGTGAGGAGAGGAGAAGAAGGGAGGAAAAAGGAACTTACTGACAAGTTGCGCTCTGAACCCAAAGGCAAGAGACAAGAAAAAGAGAGAGAGAAGAGGAGGATAAACGGAGTGAAAAAGTTGTCTTCTTCTTTTTCCTAATGTTTCTACATGAATGTCGCTTACCAAATAGCAAAGTGCAATAAAATGCAGCACATACAGAAGCAGAAGCAGTACAGAGCCACCAAAAAGAAACACAATACCAAGTAGTAGTAGTAGCAGCACAGAGTACATTCTTAAAAAGCAATTGTTAACACTGATGCTCATCTTCCATTATTTTTATTATCTTTCTCTAGCTACTTGCCTACATTCCTTTTCTCAAGCATTTCCATTTATTTATTTATTACGCATCAATAGAATAGATGTAAAGATTTATGCAATAACATTTAAATGCATGCATTTTCACATGTCGCATTGATATTTTTGGAAATGTAGTTTGGATGGTTATAATAATAATAATAAAGATCAATACTTTGTGCATAAACATACATGACTATATACATTGTTGTTATAGAAACCTTAAAAAGAAGAAGCAAGACCACCAGAGTTCTAGCGTCATCATAACATTTACCGCAAAGAAAAGAAAACGCTCACGTAGACCACCAGTTTTCGACTAACAATCATTTTACTACAACAACTCCTCTCTGATGCTACTACTCATTAGTGTATTGTTTTTATTCTTGTTTCTACTTAAGTGGTTGTAATTTCAGTCTCAATTTTCAATTGTTCTAGCAAAAGGTTCAAGCTTTTGCGGTGACTGTTTGTGGTGATGGTATTTACACTTGCTATAATGAAACTAGACACGAGTTATTGCAGATACACTAACATTTACAGATTTTTTTATTGTTGGTTTGCCGAGTGGTGGCAATCACGTCAAATAATTACATTGACATGCTAAATGCATATATCAAAGCTATTTATATGGGTAATTGGAAATCGTAGTAAAAATATTTTAGTAGAGAGAGAAGTAATAATCGTTGCATGGAGCAAGTTGTCATTGACTTTTAGCATGGCAACAGCAGTGGCAAGTCATTTCATATATTTTGTTTTCCGTATTACAAGGCATCTTTCTAAGTATTACCATCAATCCAGCCATTAAGCTTATCATTAGTATTATTTTTGTTTTTTACTCAAGTACCGGTGCATTTACAACCACACAGTAGTTAGATTTGTGAAAAAATATATATATCACACAAAGCCGTAAAATGAGTAGGTATACGACTAATACGACAGTTGTGTAAATAATTATAATGCTTTTAATGTAATTTTAAGCTGTATAGATTTTTATCGGCAAAGTATAAAGGCTTGGCCGCGCTGATCTGCAGAATGTTTTGGATGCAACGTGTCTCCGGAGAATAGTGTTCCGTGTTTTATGTCGTCTTTGGCGGCTACTCTCTCAGAGAGGTTCCGCAAAAAAAGATAATATGCGACCAGGGATGATATATTCAATATTATATGGGCAATAATAATATGATTGTTGTTACACTCAACTCACACTCTTTGGTGGTAGTAGTAACCTTCGTATTAGCTCAAGGAAGAGAAAATTAATTTAGGATTCTTATTACATTCATCATCATCCACTTTGTTCACGCTTTACTTATTTACCATTGCAAATGGTTGCCAGAAAATGGCTAGTAGCGAGGGGCGTCTAACGATAAAGTAAAAAAATAGTTATCGTATTTCGTTTCCAGTATTATATACTAAACAGGGAAACATGTTCTTTTGCAAAAAAAACTACAATACGGTACATGATACTACTACCAGCTATGTAATCAATGACAGGAAAAAATAGTAAAATAGCGCCTACTACTATGGCATTCGCGTGTGCGTATTGTTGGAGTGGTAGAAACAAGAGCCTCTTATTATTAGATATGTCATCCGTTAGCCTGTCCATATCCTCAATTTGCCTGAACGAAACACTTTCACCTAGAAAGGGGCTCACATTTGACACCAAGTTCCACCCAGGCGTGAACCATGTTCCTATTTGATTGACACCATGTTTTAGAGAGTGTTATGGTGGCCAACATGAAAAATGGGCCATCAAGGCCATAAATTTAGCAAAAAAAATATATGATTCCCTGTGGAGGACAAAACGATTTCAATATTTCGATGAAAAAAGTAACACTATGTCTTTTGATGCCGTTATGGTTCAAAGAAAGTTTTTTTTTTGCGTGTGTCCTTTAATAGAGCCTTCAAAGAGCTTTGGATTCGCCACTTTGCTAGACCTGTGTCTCTTGCTTTTGGTTTATTAGTACCGGTGGTGATGCGGTGGCAGAAGAGGCCAATTTCCTTTTTTATTACAACATAAGAGCAAACAGCCAGAGAGCAAGTCTCAACTCTGCTAAAAAAAAATAGGTAGCAAAGAAAGAATGTAAATGCCTGCTCGTAAAAAATGTGACCTGACAACAACGATACTAACTTTCAGTTTTGCTCTGGCTGCCACAACTCTAACCCTACTAACTAAAATACTTTTTCCTGTCTTCTCTTCTTCCAGTCGACTCTTTGTGACTTTTGCTCTCTGCATTGCACTCCTCTGCAGTTACATTTTTGGTAATATTCATGGTGATGGCGGCGGCGGAGATGGTAAATGGTGGTTCTCCTACTTACTTACTACATACTTTACATTGCTTCTTTTCCCCCTTACTTCTCTAATCTAATTACCGTATTTATGGCTTCCATAATATATTTACATATCAAAGCCAACCAGTACGGCTACTTAATTGTAAGTACTTCCACTTGGTCCCATTAAATACATGATACATTCTATAATACAGTGTGCTGCTGCTGATATTTGTGGCTGTAGTTTGTGTCCATTGGAGTCCAGATGAAAACGAACAAGAAAATCTCTCGTGTATTTCCTACTCTCGTATATTTTTTTATATTTTCTTATTTAATTCCATCTCTCTTTTACTTTGCAACAACTGTGACTCTGTTTGTAACTTTTTATTTGTGGCAGAATGTTAAAGAAACACATGTCTGTTTGCTATATATATTCTAAAACTACATACTGTAATACTATGACCGTCATCCTTCTTCTTCTTGTGTTCTCCCCATAATTGGATCGTGTAAAAAAGAAGATTATTTTTGGGGCTTCTCCTTCCCTACTTTGCATGTCCTTCTCTGAAAAAAATGGACGGACATCAAGACAGTTAAGCTGATAGAGCAGCGACAACTTTATTCTAATTCAAATAGGAAGTGAACATGTACCCGTGCCCGATGCGTGTTAAAACAATGTTTACATGTAATTCATTTCACTGGCAAATATATCATAATCCTATCCACATCCTCCACGTCATCAGTCACTAGTGGTGTCAGGCAGGACAAACAAAATAAAAAGCACATAGATTTACTTTTTTTGGTCCCTTTCACTGTCGCTCTTTGGAGTTTAGACTGTTGATGACGAGAACTATGACTGACAAATCCCTAGTTCGTTTTGTGCCCGGCCACTTTTCATGCGAGATGACGACAGATTCAACTAAACCTACATAATGCATTGCCAATTGTACATGCAGAGAGTAGTGACTTGTATGTAGTAGTAAATAAGACTACCTGATCAAAGCTGGCAGGGAATCACACAAAAAGAGAAACCTGAATAGTAATAAAAACGAATAATAATAATAATAATAACTACATAGTGCATGTAAGCGTAGTGCAAGAAGTTTTGCTTTCAGATCAGCAATAATGCAAATGGCAGATTTCCAACATTTATCACAGAGATGGCCCGAAGTAAATATTTGCAAAATTATCAGTATGTTAGCAGTTAAACTGTCTCTCACTACCCCACCATATAAAGACGCGACCAACCTAACTTGAAGAATAGAGCAATTTTTCATCGCCACTAGTTGAATATCCAAATCATTAAAAATCATCGCACAATTGTAACGGTAGTGTCACCAAAGTTTCAATACGTACCAAATTGACAACTAATGTGAAAATACATGACGACCTGTTATGATTATGACTTGCATTTTATCGATTTGTACTGATAATTGTATTTCATCGAGATAATTGCTAACAAGAAATTAAATATATCGGTTCCAAATCATTATGTGGACAGACATACAGACAGAAATGAAGTATCAATTGAATAAGCAACCCTGGTAAGAGCAGAAGTGAATAAAGTTATTACCTATTTCATTTCATTATCATCCTCTTTTGCCACGGCTCTCCTGTGAATATTTACAGTTGGCAGCGGAATAGAAAATATAAGGAAATAAAAAAAATGAATTCTATTATTCCTGCTAATAATGACATCTAGCAACACTGCTGTGCCGCTGCTGCTGCCTTTTAGTTAAAATATCTATATTGTCTCCTTTTTGTATTATTATTACTACAACTAGTTCTTTCGTTACGTAGAAATATGCTTTTTCAAAGTGACTCACTGACGTCAAAAACACTATTAACTGAAGATGATACTATGTAATGCCTCTATTGTTTATTAAAAGGTAATAGGTTGCCATTTCCCATAATCATCGCCTCCGCAATTCCTTACACAAGCCTATTCATCAAAGATATCTTGTCCAAACTCCAAAGAACACTTATTAGTTTATAAAATGCAACACTCATCATTATCTCCTTTTTATGTATTTTCGAATTGAGAAAAGTAATAAAATAATAATAATACTAATAACACTAATGGTTAAAAGTGAAACAGAAATGAATGGAGTTTTAATGCACAACAATGATAATAAAATAATGAATGTGACTGATGTCTCTTTGAGAAGATGCCATGCATACACTAAAAGATAATATATTATTGACATTTTAAACGCGTAATATTTCCTGCTACTTTTTTACTACTTTGACTTTTGCTACTTGATTTCAAGAATACTACGCAGTTTAGATACAATTTTTTTTAACCAACGAGAGCTATGCAAAAAAGCTGTTGTTGTTGTGTAGCGAGAAGAAATATTTGTATGTCTGCCAAAAATGGTTTGATGTATCATGCTATTGTTCTTCATTTAACATTGCTTCAGTTGGGGGAAATATGCGACAATCGGAATGGAAGAAATGAAAATGTTGCAAAAAAATCTTACAAAGCCATGAAACGTCAGAAGAAGAGACAGTTATTGTCAATTTATTTGTTTTCAAGGTGCATCCGTTACGACAAACAACCAACAAAGTGTACTAGATCCAAGAAGCGGAATCTTGTGAAAAGTTCGGAATATACAGGAGTGGAGTTTTACAAGTACTATGAACGCTGTGCAGATGGTTCCACAACCTCAATCTAGATTTCAGAGGCCCCATCATGTTTCCTCCATATTATAGTAATGCATTTTAAACCTATTCATTCAAAACGGCTTATGAACATTCACAGAACGTAAGCACCCTTTCCACTGGATAGCATTCTCTGTTGGTTTTTTGATGCGGCTTATGACAACATTTTTCCTTTTTGGTTGAATGGCAGCACGCTTCTTTCGATGAGGTGCTTCAGGTAAGTTAAAATACTTCATTGAAGCAGGTTTTTTCATTGGGTTATCATTTTCTGTGTCATCCTTATCTTTTCCACCGGTGTTCATCATACCGGCGTCATTTTTAACAGTGTTTTGAAACTCCATAAAGTCCTTGTCGGAATCCAAGTCTTTGTCGTCATCGTCTAATTGATTAGTTTGTGGTGGACCGTCAAGCTCCTCGTCCTCTTCGTTACTGTCACTGTCGTCATCCCCTTCACCAACTGGATTCTCACTGTCATTCTCATCGTCCATCATTGCTGTCAATGCATCTTCGTTATTAGTCATGAACGAGTACTGCAGCGGATCTATGTCACTAATAAATCCATGTAGACTTTCCCTGTTTTAAATATACTTAATTAGCTCATTACATGTTATTTTCGAAGGAATTTTTGAAACATTTTGTAAAGTACTCACTTAAAGTTAATGGAAAATGCTTCATACATAACTTCAGTTTCTCCAGTGGGATCCTCATCTGCATCGACATGCTTAGCTACAGTCGCTCCTTCGTACTTTATTTTTAGGTTGAATGGTAATCTTGGCTCGACACCTTCAGCATTTTCATACTCGTCATCATTAGCACCACCTCCACCAGTGTCAACACTCTCACCTTCTGGGCCAATAATCTCAATGTTATCAGCATAATTTTCCTCACCGGATTGAATTTGTCCCGGTGGTACTTCAGTGTTAGGATTTCCAGCAGTGTCATCTACATCCTCATCGTCTTGCCCATTATCATTTTCGTTGTCATCATCATTATCGTCCTTTTTTATTTCGTTTTCGTATTCATCTTCATCTTCCGCACTAAATTCATCATCCATTTCATAGTTTGCAGGTTCATGGGGTGCTGCCAAACGACGAAGTACGACATAGTGCCCTGTTCCCGAAGGAAATAATGGACTGGCAAAAATAATGAAATCCACGTTATGTTCTTCCGCGGATCTCGTGAAAAGTGGCGTCCTAAATGTCCGATCCTCAAACGTGTGGTAAGTAGTCGAGGGTGGCTTTATAATTCCGTCATTGGAGTGGTTGTGAAGTTTCTGTATGAGAAAAGAGTCCATTCCGATATAATAGTTTCCATCTTGCTTGTCATGGTTTTTAAAATCCTCATCATAATCATCCTCGTCGTCGTCGTCTTCGTCACCGTGACCGTGATGTTCGTCATCTTCAACCTCGTCCAGGGCACCCTTAAGGGAACCTTCTTCGCCGTCATCCCTGCCAATCTTCTCCCCCTCTGCAATGACGCTGAGTACTTCAGTTTCTTGTATTCCCAAATCTGCTTTGTGCTGTTGTCTTCCCAGCGATTCTTCGTTTCCCGTAGCAAGCTGTTGGCACGTTGAAACAAAAATGAAAAGGATGGCAAAATTTAGACCAACATGCGTCGCCATTCCATTCGCCAGTTCAAACTTTTTGCGATTTAATGAATTGTTGAATTACATTTTAATCATGACTCATGTATTTATTAAATGTGTTTTAAGTAGGTCATCATCATATCCCACAAAAATTATGCATAATATTAAGAAAAACGGTCATTGCATTGTATATACGTACCTATTTAACATGCACTTTTAACTTGCTTTGAACATAATTCATTACACATTACTTGAAAACTTGAGAATGGGTTACTTTCATTTCAGTTAATTATAAGATAAACGTCTGTAGTACTATGAGTCATCGACGATCACAAAAAATTTTATGTTCCTATACAATGGCCATTCATCAAAATGAAGGTGAAAGCAACCTCATAACATTCGAAACAACAACAAAAAACCATTGTGTAGAGCATTCACCCAAGTAATGTTCTTTTGTATTAATGTGCAGTTGTGATACTTTCTATAAAAAAGTATAATATTTATTGTAATAATATTGTATAATATTCATTCATTCGTGATCGCGTCCACCTACCTACATAGTATACCTAGTTTGGTTACTGTGAAAAGACGCAAATTCAGAGATTTAAAATACAAAAAAGGAAACCATGTTGTGGAAACGCAATTACGTTTTCCTTGCCACGCTATCAGTTTTAATTTTCCATATAAGCTATACGACTTCGTTGGAGGAAAAGGCAACGGAACCGATTACGGAAACAGGAGGCTACATAAAAGAATTTGATGACAAACAGAAAAGCGGTGTCATTGTTAATGTGGAAGTAGCACCAGCGGCAATTACTGTCCCTACCGACGTGGAAGAGAGTAAGGGTTAATAATTATAAATATAATGGCAAATTAATGGACTAATAATTGTTTGTATTTTTATATTATAAAGATGCCAATGGATATTTCAATGATGACCGATTACGGAATGCCCCTCCTGCTTTTCATTCGTTCCTTAATTATGACAATAATCCTCAAAAAAGGGAACTCACGACTCAAGTCACGACGTCGACACACGAGCCAACGTCAACTCTGACGCCTACAACAACAACAACAGAGCCTGTCACTCAGAAAACGGATCCTCCTACGCTTACAACAGGCCGTCCAAAAAGAAGCGGAGGGCAAGAAACGACCCAGGCAATTTATCATCCAAATGCTACAAAACCTACATCAGGTCATAGCAAAGATATAAAAAATAAGACATTTGATGACGTGGACACGGAGCGAAAATCCCGAGATGACAAGCTTGAGTTCATAAAATTAATTGACAAAGTAGGGTTTGATGAAGCTCTAAGAGTCTTTCAAGAGTTTAGAAATAAATCAAATTTCAGCATTACAGAAGGCGAGCTGTATAAGCTAAATAATAAAAATAATATTAACGGAACAATGCAACTCTCAAGTTCGGAATCGGAAGTAGGTTCTACCCAACCGCAAGCAAGCAATTCTTCTTTTAATCCCGTCATGCCTCAAATGGGTCGTACATTGGGAGATGATGTCATTGTGCCTCCAGGCATTCCCGACAGTGCTGAAATGACTAATGATACGTCCAAGGAAGATGATGATCTGTCAATAAATGACCTCTCACCCTTCGAAACTCACCAGGAAATAACAACACAGCCTGTCGGATTAGGTAACGACACTGTCAATGGTACGGGTAATCCTAGCATTCCGAATCAGCTCATAACAACTACTGCAGCTTCGACGATCAATGACCGACTACCAAATCCAGGTAATCAATGTGCATACTATTTTTCATCAAAAATTGCAAGTATTTTTTTCCATTATCTTAAAGTTTTCTAAATAATTTAATTTAATTTCAGGTAATGAATCATTAATTGTTCCTTTGTCAACTTCACCTCCTGGAGTTGCTCCACCTGGAATTGTTAATGGAACTGCTTCACCTGTAATTGTTCCTGGAGCTGTTCCACCTGTAACTGTTCCTGGAGTTGCTCCACCTGGAATTGTTCCTGGAATTTTTCCACCTGGAACTATTCCTTTGACAACCTCAACACCCACGCACAAGCCAAAGGAGGTGCTACATCCTGCCAGTTATGTAAACGATGCCAATGATCTACTAAATCAGCCCAATGGCTCATATGTGAATGAAACAAGAATTTTCTACTTGAATCCAACTGCAAACAATTCAAATGCTACTGCTCAATTAGGACAAGATTCTAATGCAAAGCTTAATGCAGCTGCAGATCTTAGCAGCAAGAATGAATCCTCCGAACTCAGTTGCCCGAACATGCTAGAATTCCTTGAAGGATCACACGACTTTTGGGTGAGTTTAATGGAAGCTTCGGGAGTGAAATCTGGAGTTGATATTCTTGTCCAGGCGTTGATACACTCGATGAAGGTATTGGGAAACTGTTTTTACAAAGTCAGTACAGAATTATTGGAGTTCGTTACAAGCATGTTTAGCACGCCCGGTGTAGACATGTCTACATAAACTAGTTAAATAGAAAATGTGTTACATTGAAATTATTGTTGTGCTTATAAATTTGATTTTGGAATAAGATTTTCAATAAAAGAAGACGTTTGTTGTATAAGCATCTACTTATTACGGCAATATAAATATTTC
This sequence comes from Coecobrya sp. COE2, assembly GCA_027743765.1. Lineage (NCBI taxonomy): Eukaryota > Metazoa > Arthropoda > Collembola > Entomobryomorpha > Entomobryidae > Coecobrya > Coecobrya sp. COE2. The sequence goes on from JAHZMV010007392.1 coordinate 41,275, forward strand.
ATAACATTCATTGGTCCTGGTAACAATGTAGCCGTTCAAGTTTTAACAATACTACTGTATTAAATAGTTTATTTTTAACCCGCATTCCTGGATTTTATTTTATTTTGATTTTCAATGGTTCATTTCATTTCAAAAGCATTGTAATTGATTGAAATATTACATAAATATCACAAAAGAATGTTTTAAATATAAAATACTCTTTAAATACAACTGGATAACATTTTGCATGTAACTAGTACTCCCTGAGTATGTAGCTTTTCATTCGGCAAGCAAATTTATAATTTTTACTTGTTGGGCACAATTGACCTATAAAAACCATCTTGCTAGGTTTACTCAATATGCTTTACATCATGGTTTCGCAATCACACAACGAAAAGTTCATTGTGCCATGACTTTTGTTCGCTATTTTTGTCATTTCATATACATAAACTTTCATCCTGCTAATTGAATTCATAAAGTAAAGAAACCTTGTCGAAAGTATCGAGACCTATTATTCATTGTTCACGGTTCTCGTATTCTGAGATTACGCAATGCTGCAATAACAGTTTTTATGAATATGTATGATTTAGTAAGAATATCGGGTTTTTTGCTCAATGATTCACAAACAAGTCATTATGAATGGTCTATTGATAAAGTTTACGAATTGTAATAAAGTCAAGATCAAAACAGATTACGTATGTGGTTCGCAATTGTCCCAAAGATGTCTGCAAAAATGTGTTTGAAGGTATAAAAAAACTTGGTATTTCAACTTGCTTCCACCTGTGAACATGTATACATCAGCGATATTTCTTAGTTTTGCCTTACTAATATTTAGCATTCCAATATCGGCAGAACCGACCACAATTGACGTTGAGGATGTTGTTGGCTACCAACAAAGTAAGCTTAAAACATTTTACATTTTTGTCGCCATTCCTTGCTGCTTTACATTTTCATTAGTTATAATTTTATATGCATGTTAAAGTTGGAAATCCTGAAGCACCTGGTTTAATCCACCACGGTCGTGTTCCCATTCATCGACACAGAGGATGTCATGACCCCTTGGATTGTGCTCGAATGAAACAGAAAACTACACTACATCCCAACGGGAAGTACAAGTTCACAACGACTCAGGAATCAAAACAAACTACGGATGCAATTGTGAAACGAAAGCAACTTCACATAAGAGAAATTAAGCTTAATGATACTGTCGTACCGTCACAATCATCCTCGTTAGAAGCATCAAACATTTTTCAGAAACGGGAAAATGGAAAAGAAGGGGCAAATTCAGAATTGAAAATTGTGAAAACTACAGAAAACCATGAGAAGGAAAATGACGTTGTTGTCCAAGTAGTGGTTCAAAATGAAACTCTGACCTCATTTCCTAACCCTAACCAACCATCAAACTTACCCAATGAAGAAAAATCGAAGGAAAATAACGGGTAACCAGGAAAACCTAAACTGTTAGCATTACAACCATATAATTAAATTCTATTTTCGCATGTTCGTCATAGTTTCCTATATCATGATAAAAATTAAAAACCTTGTAACGTTATATTTGTCATATGTCAACATGGTATAATCATATATCAAAAGTTAAATAAAATTGCCGATTATTACTAGGTATTTCCATCAATTAACTTTTAATGAACTGTATGGACTTGTGTATTAATTCATGTTTTTCTGTTGACCATGCATTTTTGTATGGAGATATTCATGTCATTTATATGCTTTTTGTAATGCTTCTTAATTTTTATTGCTACTCGATTCTAATATTTTCAATTTCATTTTCTTCTTGAAAATACTGGACGAAGATGATGCATGAAGACTCTTTTAGAATTTTCTTCAAGCAACAACAACAATAAGCTTATCAATTAAAACCATTTCACCATCCTCACATTTTCATCATCAGTAAGCAACCAGGTTTAAGGGGATTATTTTTTATTTTTTAAAAACAAGAATTTTTTATGTAAGAACTTCAAATCAGATAAGAATTTTGTTCATGTGTCTAAAACGAATAATTACACACTAGAGACAGCATATTAAACTTACCATTGGATAAAACCGAATAAATATTCATGTTGTCTTAGTGAATCAAACATTAAAATTATTTTAACATCACGATACAAACGTTTCTCCTTCTACGCATTAAAAGCTATGATAACATTTTTACTAATACTTTTATTCTAAAATACTTTTTAAGTAACAATTATTTCTAAATTTATCTACATTGCCACGTATCCTAATAATAATGTATGCAAACGTTCAACTTTTACGTGGAAGTTTTAAGTAAATTTTTTTGGCAGAGTTTCCACCAAAATGTACGATGTTACTACAACTTAACGCGAAACTAGCTATTTTTTCTCTTTAATCAAAAAGTTAACTAGTCCATTAACCTTTTTATAGTTTGTTTAAGTGAAGTTTTGTTAACTAGTCTATTATATGGAGTGAGACGTTGAGAACAAACTAACCGCTAACATTTTTTTGTCTAATAAACAGTTCTATAATAGTAACAGTAATAATTGTGATGATACGATGTTTGCTACCATAATTTATTTAAGCTATTTCGAAATCGCTTGCAACATTAATGATAAATTCATATGCTTTCATAGATAAAATGTTCATGATTTTCATGATGATGACGATATAATATTTTTAGCGCAAATAAATATTTAGTGCATCACTACATAAATACCAATAAGTGGTATGATAAAAAGAATTGTTCTAACAATGCGTGCAGTTCATAAAATGTATGGAACGGTTATTTGGGGCATTGTGAGAAGTACGTGTTTCAGTATTCATCATTATGATTTCTACAATAGTGGACAATACGTTGTAAGTGTAGCATTGCATTGTGTGTGAGTGTGTAATGTAAATTTGTATGAGTAAGAGTGTATATTGCCAGTGCACAGCTACTGAAAATTAAAAAGCTGACAATTAAAAAAAATGTGTAAAACTAAAATCGCACCCTGTGTGTATTGTGTGTACTCCTGTGCGTGCCGTAACAACGGTACATAAATAAAAATCAAGTGTTTTTCCCGATTCTTTTATTTTGACTGATAATTAATAAGAAAGGCTAATGTGCTCAATATTTACTTGATAACGGTAATTTTGTGCTATGTAACCAATTCAAAATGACGGTATTTTTTTGATATCATCTAGAAAAACTAGTCATCCTGACAAACAATCAATAATTCTGTATGTACACATTATGAAGTAATAATGCAAATCAGTTTGAAAGAGATGTACTGATATTGATAATGATATATATTAATGTGCTATGAATACTGAAATTTTCTATTTCTTCAGTCGGTCACAATTGCATTCTTCTTGGGTATCAACCGGAAACTCCATCCGACCAGCGTTCAGACCTCTAAAAGCTTGTAGGGATGCCCTTTTCCCGTATCTGTGGAAAGAGAAAGAATAGGAAATTGTAACTCTGTTCTATTAATAGTTATATTACGCACTAAAAAAGTTTTTAGTCTTGTTTACCTCTGCCTTGCTGAAAATGAAATCTTTTTCCCCAAAGAGTCCAAATAATGTTTCACCTCTGAAGGCGAGGTGAAAAGAACAGGTCGTTGTGGAAGCGGGTCATCGTCCATACTATTACCCATCTGTACATCAGACGGCACACCCACGCCGTATATTCTTTCAAATGTGACGAATCCAAGGCAAAGAATCATCCAAAGTCCAAGACTCGTCATTTTGTTAATCTTTACTTTTCTCGCGACTGCTTAAAATAAAACGGAAAGAGAAGAACAAAGAAAATTAATGTGACTCAACTCACTTCACTATCTCTCACGACTCCTATCTCTCTGGTGTCAAATAAAAAGTTTAAGCAGTTGCAGCTTCTTTTTTTATTCTTGGTTAAAAATGTTAAAGATTCATTGACTACCCACCTACAACGTCTGGTATTTATCTCAAGAATAAAAAAAAAAGAAATTACTTTTTGTATGGTAAGCAAAAAGCCAAGGGGAAACTTTTCTACGCATTTATCCCTTTTCCTCTCGATTGCCAAAATGAGGATTGAAGAGGATACAACAAACTTTTTGAACGAATGCGATAAGTGACGATGATGTTGCCATTCTTGGCATCAATTCCAAGAATTAGAAAAGTGTAAGAGGGTAAATTGCCATCACTCCATTTTTAACAGCAGGTTTAACCTGAGAAGTGTGAGTTTTTAATTGAAGTGAAGAGCAGAAAACTTTTCCACTTTCATTCTTCTCTAATAAAACTAGGGATTGAAAGTAAAATATCGTAAATGGGATAAGTATCTACTTGAAAATCTGACTACTTATTACATTATTCCCATGAGCATCTCGCCATAACAAATAAAACAATACTGCAAGGAAATAATCATTTCCAGGTATGCGTCATACGGGAAGAAGTACTGCAGACACATCAGCATCAACCGTATAATCTCCATGCACCATTCATCACCTCTGGGGCAATATGAACCATAAAATTTACCTGGTCCTACCACTTTGTACAGTATGCAACTTTCTTTCTCTTTTTCTTCTTATTGAATTCTTGTTTTCTATACACCCACTTCAAGCCAGGAATATTATGTTTACGCTACAACACAACACGTTAACTTATCGACATGACTTTGGCAAAACAAGCTATCTATCTATCTTCCAGTTTGACAATAAACTGGTCATTACTAGTATGCATATTGATTCACAATCGATATAATTTTTCTTACTAAACCTGCAATTAAGACTACAATTATAGCAAAACAGACAATTACACACGTGTATGACTCTACAGTTGCAGAATGCAATGAATGAATGCTAATGAGACAATACGAGTGTTCAGAAGTGGGGATTGTTGAGACAACGAAAATACTTTCATACGTCAAGACTTGCAACTTTTAGAAATATAAATAGAATATAAAGTAGACTAAATTAGAAAAGGGAATAGGCTAAAAAGAGAATTATTCATTACATAGGTTTAAAAGGTACTATAAATTTTAAGTTTACCTTCACAAATGTGCCACACGGAAGGTGTGCTAGATTTTGAGCAATGAGCACCACTGGCTATTCGCTTTCCGTCTCCTTGAACACCTTGTCGCACGTCTTTGGTATTATGTTCAGCTTTGATGTTACTATTTAAGATTATATTTTGTAACAACTTTCTTATTTTATTTTAATTTTTTTTAAACGTTTCAGCTATTACGCAAGCTAATTATTTTGTTGCTCTGCTCCCGCTAGACAAAATTTGTTTAATTTTTAATGAAATTTCCTCCAAACTGTTGGAAATTTTGTAAAAAATATTTCGGAAACGACAAAAGGAAAATTGGACTGTAAACAAAATTGTATGTGTGTAAAAAAGCTTTCTCAATTTATATCCTCTGCTCCTCCAGTTCAGTTGACTATCACCCTTCAGTTGGCAGACGGAAACTGAATACCTGAGAACTTTCTCCTGTCAAATATATGCGCCCGTTCTCCCCAAAAAAAATCGACACGCTCATACACTAACGCTCCTTTAGTTCTGAGTGAGCCCAAGAAAAGAATCCCCCTCTGCAATGAGTAAGCATGGAACGACATTAGCAAAACAGACTTGTATAGCAAATAGCAATAAAAAGAATAGCACAGCAATGCAGGCAATCTGTCTTATCATGAAAATCAAGTTGAAATGGAGAAGGATATGACAGGTTTGTAAATTATGATAAATACACTTAAAATAGTGAGTGGTCGGCCCACTTTTGGACATTTCTGCTATTTTAGCAGTATGGGTTAAACATACAGATGTACAGACAGTGATTGTATTACGCGAGTATAGAAAGATAAAAGAAAAATGTTCATTTCATTACTTTTTTCTCTCTGTAAATTTTCTTTTGTGGTACGTCAAATTTCCACCCCCGCCAAACTCTTTCAACCAAAGGAAAGAGAATCGGAGAAGACTAGCCAATATTAGTCGGATATCACTGTAGGCTATAAATTCGTACACATATTTAAGTATTCCCATATTCATGAACAAAACGAGTGCAAAGTGTTTGAATCGCAGGGACTATGAAAACAGGAAGAGAGGAATGAATCCACTGTTAATTGTAGATATAAATCACGCTTATGGTACCTCACAAGTCTACATAAATAACAGATAGACTTGAAAATATAGACTGTGAGGAAGAGGTGTGAAAACCAAATGAAACTTTTTTTTTGACCCGACTGTAAGTTCTCAATTTATGTTTCCCTTTCTCTTCTGGGTTTAGTTTAGTCGACGTTTCAATTGTTTTCTCTCATGTTGACTCATTTCTAGTTTACTAGAACTCTTTGTGAAAGGCAATAAAAGCACACATCCCGTATTTCGTCGTGGGAGATACAGATACATATCATTGTTCTATGTCAAGTGTCACTTTTAGAGTTTCCGAAAACTTTCATTGATACTACTCACTCGCTTCAAAAATATCTTGATGGAGGTGAGAACGGGAGAAATGGAGTGAAACGGAGCAAGTTTTTAAACTTCATCACTCCATATTCGTTAAGTATGAAGCTCCCTTGTCTTATGTCCATAGAAAAAGCTTTAAAAAAGAAAACGCTGTCAGGTGAATTTGGCTAAAAATGTAATTTTGTATCTCCTTTTATGAAATTTGAAATCAGATTTTTGTAAATCATATTCATAGATATCTTGTGTTATGTTATGCCCGTGAGATGTATTCTTGTGGCTGAAACATTCAATCGCTTTAGGATTCAGAGAAAAAATTAAATTTGGAATGAACTGATGATAATTTTAGGCATGTTTTTTTATTAAAACTATCCAAAGTGATTAAGTATTTCAGGCATTTACATATATCATCATGGTTTGAAAAAAGATGGTTTCAAAGGATCTTCAAAGAAGCTATTTTTATACAAAAGAGCCCAAACAATGTCAACAGAAACACAGGCCATGATATATGCTCATGGATCATGGATGGACATCTTGCCCTGGAATTAATTTAACATGGAAGAAATTATTTCAATACATATGAGTCGTTTAAATCATTATTTATACTACTTCTAGATTTATGAAAGTTTTCACTCTTGAAAAAGCCAACGGAAAGGTAGCGAAAGCTTGCGTTATAAAAACAAATCTTACTCTAAAAGCCAAAAATGAAATCTACCACATTATGAACAAACGACGTTCTGGTATGTGTATAAGTACACATACCAGCTCATTACATTCCAACATCTTTGGTTACATTCCATCTTCTTGGGTTACATTCGAACATTTCGTTAAGTGTACAACAAGCCGGGGTGAAGTGCCATTAAAATGGCTGACAGAGGTTTTGAAGACCTGTAATATGAACGACCAAATGCTATTGTATGTCTTGGATGTTTCGTTAATTCGCCCTAAAACGTTCCCCTTTTACGGTTTATTTTTATATCATTCATATGTGACGACAGAAAGTATTTTTAGCACTTTTAGTGGATCCGGCTTTGACAGAGACTTTTGACAGGCTGTTGAATTTGATGACGATTTAAAAAGACAATGATGTAAAGCTTTACATGATTTTTTTGTCCACTACTGCCAAACTAGATAGGGAAAAACATATCAGTTGGAAGAGATTTTTGTGATAAAATCCTTTTAGCCCCACGAAGTATCACTATGCATTGATAAATATACGAAGACATGACCCACGTGGACACGTAGTTGATCTATGAGAAGCATGGTTATTGACGACAGCAAATAGCTTTTTTTGTTACGACACAGTTACGTCAAGCCAAGTATTCAACATTAGTACTAAAAGTAGTACATCATGTTCACGTCTTTTGACATGTGATCTGAAAGGGTTTCTAGGGAACTTCCGAATGGGAGGTGAATGAAATTGTAAAAAAATGGAAATTTGAAAAACAGCCATTGATGATATACACAATAAAATTTTGGGAAATGATATGCTTAAATTCTATATAAATACTTGGAAACGCTAGGCGTTTTAAGGTGAATACCTAATTACATATGTACATGGGCAGAAATTTTAATAGGTTCATCAGTTTAATTTAAGATGTGTTCATACAAAATCTTTCTCTTGCTCTCCTGAGCATAGTGTACATACGTCGGTAAAACTCTTGTTTCTCTGAGGAATAAAAATACATTTTTAAAAATGTAGCACGATGATACTATTTAAAATGCTTCCTACGTGTGCCAGGTCAAGGTTTTTCTAATTTGCTCTGGGAATTCATGCGTGGGATGATAACGATGATGAGGGTGGTGATATAATAAACCATAGAACGAACTAATTATCTAGTATAAATTAAAAGTGCAATAAGGGAAACTTCCATTACTGTATGTAGTACACTCGCTATTCAACTGCGTTAAAATATATGCTATGTATCATCCGATCCCTTGTCTGCCTCCACGCTCCCAAATTTCCTCCTGTTGCTCTGTGTTGTTGTGTTGCACTACTTTACAGAATGAACAGGAGTGATCAATTTATGTTTCTTTCTAATTAGGAACTCGGCAACTCGTCAAAATACATAGCAATGAACTATGTAAGGCCTATGACTTCCTCATTATTTAACAAGCTTTCGCTTCAAGCAAAAGATATTTCAATGAAAGAAGAACTAACCAAAAAAGGAAGGAAAAGTTCCTTTCGCATTTTCTAACAACTCGGCTGCTAATGTATTATTCAACCGACAAAAGTTTCACTTGCTCTGGTTTTAACAATAATACTGATTTCAAACTGAATCGTGGTAAATAAGGTTGCATTTATCCGAATGTATTCTGACTGGGTTTATCCATCAGCTCAATGTATATTCTCGTTTTATCTAGTTTACTAGCTTGGCATTTTCATGAAGAAAGAAAGTAAATCTCAAGGTGCCCCTTGAATTTGCAAAAAAATATCATTCAGTTATATAGTTTGTGTACTTTGTAAAGTGAATTGGTTTCTCTTACCACACACGTTCCTCGTCATAAATAATTTTAGCGTAGATACAATCTTCGAATTATATGATATGTTTTGAGTACGCAAGTTGACAAAAAATAATTCAAAGATGAAATCCCTATTTGCCTTGCTAAACAGATTGGGAATATTGATGGAAAATACGTACATGACGAACTGCAGCACTGCGGAGGAGAAAATTACACATCTATAGCGTATCATGTGGTTAGGTTGAACCGCTCTCAAGGTTTTGGTAAGTTATACCGTTTGATGATGATCATTGCGCAAATCTTCCCCACACATAACATCATTTTATTAAGTGATGGAAGCATAAAACTATTTCTTGATTCAATCCAATTTGCCTGTCCTTCCTTTCATCAAATCAACCTATCCGAAGATATTTGATCGAGCCTATACTCAGTTTCAATACGGTAGATTTTCTATATAGAACATTACATTTTCAAGAACTGTAGCTAATTCTAACTTCTCCGAATGTTCATTCTGATACTAAGTCTGCAAGATAGTATAATTCTTTCGATGAGATGCTACTTAATAAGTTCAAGTGTTCATTATAAAAAGTGTATTAGCAAATTTCGATGATGAATTTTTAGCACACACATCAAAACAACCCATATCACTTCTTTTCATAAAAAACTAAGCGGTTAAATAGCTTCCGCTCCTTCCATCATCTGAATTGAGTAGTCCCTGTTATGAAACAACTCGACATCTTTATTTACAATAAAATGCTATTATGCTGATGAGATTACGTCAACAAAACACACCCAAGACTTCGGAATAAATTTAATTTACTACATCCTCCCACACACTCTAACCCGCTACCACGCAATGCGCCCAATAATACTGATTGGTCCCCGATATTATTTACAGAAATGAAGCCACGTTTTAAAATTAATGTTAAGGAAAGCAATACAGCGTGACAAAAAAACACGGTAGTGATATCAGAACACAATGAAAGTAAAGGTCAGGTAAAATGTCGCACTCACTTTCTAATAATACTTCACTGATACTGGTAAGCTGACAGTGGCTCGCATTGTGTGAGACAGGTGGACAGGCATTTTTCCTACCATCATCATCATTACCGAAAAAAAAATAAATATGTGAAAAACAAAATTGGATGTTTTATTGTAGTCGACGGGTGGACTAAAGTGCCAGCATTTTAAGCGCCTTGGATATTTTCACGGAAAAGAACCCATCATCCGACAAAGCATTTCACATCGCATTATCTTTATTTTCAAGTTGATGATAACAAGATTTGATTCCAGAGTAGAAATATGTATATACCCACGTAGATGTAAAAAAAAACATTGCACCAATTCAACAAAAAAGTATGAAAGTTGTTGCTTCCTCCTTCCTTACACTTTATTCTTCTATTTCTGTGTCTTGGGACAGGTTCACAATATGATGCACGTGAATAAGGTAGGTAGGTACAAGGGTACTCTGAAACGGTGACAAAAAACCCAAATCGGAGACAGTAAACAAGATACAGAAAGGTAAAACATAAAAAGTTTTCAAGGAAACGAAAAAGTTGTTTTTTATATTTTTTATTTGAGTGACAACTCATTGGGTAGAAAATTCCCATGATAAGAAAACCATGATTAATGTGGATCCTGAGAAGAAACGAGATTCTAGGCAACAGGGAAATGAAACATGTGGGATAGATAATAGCTGGCAGACTGTTTTCTTCGAATGATGCTGCTGCTGAGGATGACGATGGAATATTCTTCCGGAAAATGTCACACTGGCTCTGTGCGTATTTCGCTTACCTTTCCAATAAACAGACAAAGAAGAGAGGTAGGTATATATCGTCTTGTGGATTGCCGGGCGTTATTTCACTTTCTAGGTATCACTTTACCTTAATTCTCAACGCATCCATACACACACATACTCCACACACCCACTACATATCTGAAAACAAAAATGGTAGAGAAAGTCTATTTGCATTCCAATGAGCTGAAACTCATCCCATTCTTTCCTGAGCTTTCTGCCATTCTTCGGGGAATTAGTTTTTGTATGCATTGATACACAAGTTTCAACAAGTTGTTAGGTGGATTGGTGTGCATGCAGTATATTGAGACGCGACAGGAAAACAAAGATAAATTTAGCAATAAATAGCAACAACAAAGTTTGTAACGTCTCAAGGAAGTGTCGTGAAAATTATTTTGATTTTATTCAATTACTTTGGAAATGGGATAACCTGGGAATGGGAATACCCTTTTGCTCCCGTGACATGTTCCACTTTCCAGGCACAATTAGCAAGATATATTTTTTTCCGTTAGTGGATGCATAGATTGGAAAGAACGAGTGTGGACATTGAACACAAACATTCGGCTATATGATCAAAAATTTAATACCCCTTTGGCTACAATTAACATTTCGACTATGATTTGGTGATCTTTAAATAATTAGATTTCATGCACCCATTTCTCCCATCCTGGTTTGAACAAATTTGAAACTAGAGCAAGCACGGGCAATGAACTGGAAAATGAGGGGATCGGAAGTACAATGTGGTATAGTAACCCGGAAAGTTTTATTCGTGCTCTTTGGCAATACGCTGTTACTCACCCTTGTGAAATAGGTAATATTGTGTGGTGACATTCCGGGTTTTCATTTTCATAGATGCTGTAAGGAATTAAACTGATTTACCAAACTCATTTATTATCAGAGCAGAAAAACACAGTTCATGCTTTCGTTTCAGTTGACACATTCTAGCTAGCTTTCAATGTGTTTTCCTGTTTTTAGGTTTTTGTCCTTTGACTCGTGATGATGAAAGTGATGACGTTAGGATCGTTATAGAGGGAAGGAATGTGAGCTGTAGAGCTAAAGTTCTCATTTCATTGACGCGACTGAGAGTGTCTACGAATTTTGATAAAGTGATTCCTTGACATTGTGTTCTTAGAAGCTTACCAAGCTGGGTATTCATAGGGGATTTTGGAGCGAAAGAAGGGAACGTCAGAATAGGGAAATAGGAAACTGGACAATATATTGGAACGTGAATGTTTAATACATTCCTACCAAACACATATCTATAAATATGTGCAACGTCCAAAAAATAATTTATCAATTTGGTTGATATGCAAACATTTTGAGGCAAAATGCGTTTGTTTGATTAAAAAGGTTACCTACATTTACGTTTCGCTACTTCTCATGGTCGTATTCGGAAAATACGTATAAATTGAAATATTAATTTCAGGAAACTTGGGTCTGTGGAGTGGTTAAAAATATTGGTCATGTTTCACTTTGTTTCATTTCATTATTTCATACGTACGTACAAAAACACCTACTTGAATATTTACAATTTCGTCATAGCTATTGTTATTCTCCTACACTTCCCTATTTCTGCTTTGAAACGTGACATTTCGCAACTTGTAGTAAGCATGTTTAACTTTGTCATGTTGAAAGTAAAGTAAATGTAAGAATTGGATAAAGGTGAAGGGATACTTTTATGCGGTTGTCAATTACAAAATAAGCGTTATATGTATCATCAAAGTTGAGCCTACGCAAGCGAAATTCGCAACACTAATCCTGCCAATTTCAATAAAAAAAATCTGACGTAGACTAACACGAAGTTACTTTGATGTTCATTTTCAGCCTTGCTCAATGGCATCATTTTTCTGAGTATTGTTTTGGTTTTCACTGGCCTGGCCTAGTCATAACAGATTGCTAAACGTGATAAGGAGTGTTTTGAGGCACTTTGTTCTCATGGTTTGTACTTTTTTTCAAAATTGGCTAAATATAACAATGTCACTTAGAATATACAGTTACACTAGGTGAATGGATATTCTAGGAGTTCAGAGAATCTGTTTAAGGCCGGAGCACTACCAACACCTCACAAAAAAGTAAGTAAAGTAACGTGTAAAGATGGCAAATGCGTACAGCATTTTTCATTGAAATCATGTGATATAGAAATGCTAAGTCAGACATTTATTCTCGGAATCGCATGTTGCAACATATTAATTTCAACTTGCCAAAAAAAAGTAAAAATTGTATTACCAGAAAAGTTTATGGCTGCATGAAAAAGCATTGTGTTGTGTACCTGGAAAATGTTGAACATATAAAAAAAATTCACAAACTAACACGATTTATATCACTTTGCTCTAAACTTGTGATAATTTAAGAAATTGTATGCACTTGCAAAATTTTAGTAAAATAGGCAATACATTACCAAAATTGTGCCTTAAATTAGTAATTTTGCTTAACATTACTTGTTTTGGAAACATTGTGAGTGAATCTACGGTTTTCCACATTCTTGACCTGATGGTTGAAATCATTGTTTACCGATTTATTCCGGTTTTAATAAATTATTGTTAGTTCAATGTATTTATAAGTGGTATGGCTTGAAGCTGCTTATACATTGTACATTGATATTTTATATGTGAAGTTTTTCACGTATTTAAAAATAGAACATATTACTTGATTTTGAGAGCCAACATCTTTCAAAGTATGTAATTACAATATTTTATTGAAATTTAATCCTGGACTTAGTAATCTCCTTATTGACTATGATAATTCGTGAAGTTTTATTTCCAGCCGTTATTATACCTACTTTTTAATACCTCACAATTTTTAATTTTCATCACCGCTCGTTATAGCAAGGACTTCTTGGCGTCATCAACAACCATTGAGGTAATTTCATTAACAACAAGGCAACGTTGAATATAAATCTTAATTAAATTATTACACTTGTATGAGTAACATTTTATCATACGCATAAACAAACTCCCCCTCATATTCTAATGATAGACATGTTTATTTTTGGGTGTTCTTATTGAAACGGAAAGATGTATAATAAGCATTGCTCTCTCACAACCTCAATCAAAGTAAACTAATTTACTGCAACCTTTCAAGTACCTAAAGCCAATTGATATATATTTGTTTGGTTGTTGGAAGGAGTTGGTTTTATCAACCGAAATGAGGTTGCTATTTGAGTAACCAGTTAGAACTAGTGAAGCTATAGTTGTGTAGTTTTATATATCCACCACGCATACTAAAATTTAATTTAAATTGTATGCATTCATGTGTGTATGCAAAACCATGAAGAAGAGGCAAGAAAGCATGAGTAAACTTTCAGCTAATTATAAGAGGACTTTTTTTGGATCTTTATACAAATTTAATAACATACGTGGCAGTTATAGGCATTTCATAATTAAACTGGCTAAAAAATGAAAAAGTCTGGCTTATGAATGATGAAAATCGTTAGGATCCGTTACGAATTATTGTATATGCATAAAAAAATCCATAACTTTCACTGGTTGATATCAAATTGATTTTATATCGCAGAATGTGCCACCTTACGTAAAAATCTACTATCATTTCTCCCTTTCTCTTTTAAGAAGAAAGAGTGATAAGAGGTTTCCCGTATACAAAGATAGAGTGTTCTGGAAGGGAGATTGTGGAAAGCAAACTATGAATGTTTATTTTGTCATGGCAAACTTTCGCAAAATCATGACGAATACTTCGTAGAGAATTCTATGGCCAAATCTGTTTGCTCTATTTCATCTATTGAAAGCAACAACGATAATGACTAATAGCAAGAGTGATTGTAGGTGATCACGTAATAACGCAACGGGTAACAATACGAGAATGTTGTTATGTATTATGAACCATTACAAAATTATGTTCAATTGTACTGAAAAGTAATTTGGATATCTTATTGTCAAAAACTTAGAAGAAAGTTGGTCGAGTGAATAAAGTACAGTTTTGTGATACATCTAGACATTTAAATCAGAGACAAATATACCTGTTGGTATGCATGTATATTAAATAAAATGAGAATTCCTTACACAAGGTTTTCTTCAAGTGAATCATTTCACTAAATAATCACTATACCATGGGGTTTAAAACTTAGAAATACCTGTAATTAATATACTTAAATTTTGATGAGATGAATTGAAAAATAATCATCAACGAGATTATACATAACTAAATATTTATTGCCAAGTGATAATATAATCTGTCTACGGATCGTAGACATTTTTTTCATTAAACTGATCTTCCCTCATGAATAAATTACTTACTTAGCTAAATGAAGAACTGGAAGAAAGGAATCATTCACACTGTACTAATAAAAGTCTGGAAAATGTAACAAATAGCTCCGTTTAATGTACGTCATAAAAAGCATCGCTCACTGGTAGCCGCTCAGGGTTTGACCTTGTACTCTACCCCACATCATCATCATCTTCACGCTGTCTTTCGACAATAACCATTTTTATTTATTTTTTTATTCTTTCTTCTTTCTATGCTTGCTCGACAAATAACTTACAAAGGTTGCTTGCTCATCATAAGCCTAATAATATGCACACGTGCACACGCTCATGGAGTATGTGAAAGTATGAAACAAGCAGAAAGATAGAGAGAGAGAAGGGCAACTTCTTTTTTGCAAATGACGATGATCATGATGATGGCACGATGATGTGTGTGTGCTTGCTTTCTATCATCACATCACGATCGGCTGCTAATAATCAACTCAACTTTGAACGTTGAACGCGGTCGAGCGTGCCGAATTAAGGAATTTCTCATATTTAACTTACACAGTTATTTTCCTCCTAAAAACAGTTTTGTCGGCGATGATGGCAATAATGTTGCCTATTTTGTAAATTTTTTCCACATTTTCCACATATTTCCTACCTTTCCTCCCATTACAATATCAAATGAAAACCCACTTCATTTCAATGATGCAACGCATGCAAAAGCTCACAAAAAAATTTGAAAGGTTGACTTTCATGTGTGAAATAAGGAACATATGGGTAATATTTTTTTATGTAATGTGTCTGATGATGTTGTTGTTCTTTCGTCTTCCTTTCCATTTTATAGGTTTCTTTTCCCTCTCTAGTCGGTTAACTACATATAAATTTTTTACCGAGAAACAACTCTACATATTCACATGGTTGCCAAAGGGAAAATGTATATACAATTCATACAAGAGCTGGGGAGTCTAGGCATGACAATCCCACGGATCGATGTGAACACGCGGTGAGCGAGTGAAAACTCTCTTTCTGTTTATGGCTCACCAGCAACATAGCAGCGGAGAAAAAAATAGGAAGAAAGGGAGAAATCCTACTAAAATTGGTTATGTGTATATGCGTTAGTCACATTTTGTATGTGTCTCTTGCTTGATTATATCCTCTTCTGAGCACATATATAGCATATTATATACATGTATCTCACTCTATCATATATCATCCAAGCAAAGACGAAAAGACGAAGAAAACACACACAGGAGAGAGATTTAGTGGGAGAGGAAAAGCAGGATAAAAACATACTTGTTGTTTTTGCAATATAAAGTTGTTGTACACCTTGATCGCTTTCTCCGTGTATATCATTCGTGGTGGCTGTTTTGTGGAAAAAGGACGATAGGGAGCTACGGAGAGCGACAGAAAAGAAAACTTGGTTTTGCAACATTCTAATTATTACCTGTTTCGTAATTATTACTGCTGTATTGTAATATTGGTTGTGGATGTTATTTGGTGATGTGCTTCTTCTGCTGGTTGGTGTGATATGATGATGATGATAGAAAAGTGAGAGATGTTGATCAAGAAGCTGGTTGTGGTATAACGATGGCATAAAAGGCAATACGTGTGTGGGTGCTCCATTTATTCATCATTTTTCATTTCGTCACTTTTTTCTCCTATCGTTGCATGTAAGTGTGGTGATGTTTGTGTGTGTCTCGGAGTGTGAGTGTGCGTTTTGATGTGGCTTCAATAGTAATCAAGAGTTTGGGTAGTTGATTGGAGCGCAATAAAGAAAGCGTATCATCATCAAAAAAAACTATAAGGTTGGTTGTTATACTAAAAATAAAAGAAGGGAAAGTTTTGCAGACGGATTGTCAGTTATAGTCTTGCTTCCATTAAGGAAAGTTTGTTTGGTTGAAGGTGATTGACAGGTGGTCAGAAAAGAGAGAATATTATAAACATAATTATTTTGAGTTAACAGGAGTAAATAAGGTTGTTTTTGAGAGATACAGAGAGAGAGAAAGAGAAAGCTTCCTTTGACAAATTGTTGGGTAGTCATTGATATTGATTTGGTGAGGTGTTGAAAGTTAAATCAGTATAACCTTTCTCGAAAGTCTTGTTAGTCACATTTGCACTGTTATCACATGAGTACCGTTATGCCAGAGAAAACTGAGGAAGCCGCAGGCCCATCTCGGTAAGCGATCAAAAGTGTTAACTCTTCTTATACGTTGTGTTCTAGTATCAATTTAATTTGCATTTGCTATATTTAATGATTCTGTATTAATTTGACATTGCTATATTAAGTCGATAGTTATTATCAAAGTAAAACTTTCATTTTGAATTATCTAACCAATAGTTTGCGTGTGCTATATTAAGTATATATTTATGTCAGTATGAATTATGTATCAGTAAGTCTAATATTTATGACTGTAATGTAATGTAGGTCGTAGAGTTCATCGGTAGAAGTAAACGATGGACATCTCTAATAGTGTTTAGTGTGCCTACCTGTTGTTAAAAGTACATGACGTCTTCATTACATCTTCTTCTTCTCTCATCATCATCATCTTGTCATTGTTACTTTCGATCCACTACTGCTATTGTTGTTCTTTGTCACTTCCTCCTTCACTACCAACTTACGTGACTCACACGTGATGATTACTTCATCCAGCTCGATAAGGTAATAGAAAATATATACGCAGCTCTAATAACTGCAATTACAAGTCTGTTTGCACGATAGGAAATCTTAACAAACTCATTCAACAAAGGGCATTCAGATTAGCAGAAATCCATCCAGGTGCTTTCTGTATGCAACCGTATAGCATTCTTGTAATTTGTACAGGTGTTTGTCTGGAAGGGTGCCGCTTTAACCCAAAACAATAATTGCTCACGTTATCATCAAAATTCATTATCATTCCAGTCATTGCACGGATCATCTTTATCAAGGTTTTTTTATATGCACTTTGTTTGTCGACACCATTACCCAACTGCGATGAAATAACAAAAAAGCAGGCCCAAATAATCACAGCTCAATGCAAATGGCTTAATACGACTAAACAATTAAAATCCCTATATACAAATAACCGTTATGATGGCTTATGCATCCGGTCGCATTTGGATTAGATGAAAAATATTTTCAGTAAGAGCATCAATTTCAATTCGTTAACTTTGTCAGTTGTTGTTAATTATTTTTTACCGTGCTATTCAATTTCGCTTAACTTCAAAACGGATACATAGTCTACCCACTAAAGTTAATGGCAATGCAAGCTTCATTGGGAGAGGAATTATTAATGGTGTTTTTGTAGTTTCTCGTTTATTTATGCATGTTTCAAATTCAGGCCAAGTAGATATTGACTCCAAAATATTCCATTGCCAAAATCCAGCAGTGCCCAGGCAAATCCAGAGACAAAAATGGTAAAAAGCTACCAACAGCCTAGACATCATAATACTCATGAGTATTGACTTTAACTTTGTTTTTATCCCACAAAACAAACAGTTTAATGATATGTTTACTAATTGACGAGTCTATCTGCTTTTCTCTCAGCTCGGAAGGTTTAATGTAGGTGCGTATTTTTGTTGCGTACAGCGTACGTGACATTCATAATATGATTAAGTACGGAAAACTATTGAGCTACTGTAATGTGTGTCCGTCCGTCCGTCAAGGTAATATTTCGAAAAATTACCAGATCTATTTCCATTCTGTTTTCACCTGATCTCAATTGATTACTATTCAGTAGAGCAAGCTCTGGTGTGATTTTGAACTTCATCCCACAACGGTTAGAAACCGTTACAATTTCTAAAATTTTGTACTTTCACGTGGGTCACTTTTGAAACAATGTTGAAATATGACACAACAATCCCAACGGTTTTACTATTTCAAAATTTAAATCAAAAGCTACAATTGAATTTTGTTTAACTCAATTTGCTTGGGATTAGCTGCTTTTATATATTTCGATTATAGGATTTATTAATTTTATTATCACCGCTACAGCACATGACAAAGTTATTTTTGAATGTTTCATGCAAAAACATACAATACGGGGATGGGAATGTATTTCTAAATCCTCACTATCATATCAGTCGTCTTATCATCAATGTTGTCTTCAGGTATTTCAACAAAACTCCAATTGACACTCACAAAATATTTACAGTTGAATAATCTGTGTTTCGGTGACACTGTCTACCTTTAAATGGCGATAAATCTATTTTTGATTCTTTGAAGCCCTTTTTCATAAAGTTATTGAAATTTCTTCTTAAAGATCTCCCACAAGTTAAACAAACCTTTGAAAATCGCTTCGCAGTCATCGAGCCGGCCAGCAACAAAGATAACAAAAGTAAGCTGAAACTTTGTGCTGTAATCAAACTCAAGGCTGAATGTCTTCAATATTTTCTGAATAGGTAGTTCATAATAGCCAGTTAACTAAAGACAACATTCGGCTGGCTAAATGGTAGATATAAAGTTGTTGGTGTATTTTCTGTTGTTAGCTATGTAGAAAAAATAGTTTGGCAATAAGCGTAGGAAGAAAATACCAATAAGATAGCAGACGTGCCTAAATATAGCATCAATAATTATGTAATCAACCGTTCTTTTCTGACTGACACGTTTTCCATTTACTTATTATTTGTCGTTTTGTCTCAATTTCTTCGGTTGGCAACCCAAATGTCATCAAAGTTCTCATCGTTCCATTTATAATTTAGGGAGCAGTTACGACTGATGAGAATAATCGCTAACTTATTTACTTTTTCTTGGCGTCATCCTCTTTAGTATCTGCGGTTACTGTTACCGGTCATTTTGTCGTCGGCTTGTTTCTATGTAATCAGGGAATATGAAATTAGGATTGAATTTTAAAACGGTGGATAATAAGAGATAATTGGACATTTAATCTTAATTACTTGTAGCATGCTTCATTCATTTTGTAAAGGTAGAGAGATATTTCACAGTTAAATCCGACAATAATCAGTTACCTGATTTGTATATTCATTGAAAAAGTGAAATGGATTGAAAGAAAAGACATTCGTTAACATTTTCATGATCATTATCAGCTTGTTTACTACAATGTTCGTGCCTGTCATTATTATTAAAATCGAGTTGTTATTCTGCTTTCACAATTTCCAATATCATACATGGTCAAAATGCCGATTCATAAAGTTGGATTCCATTTCACAATTGAATTAATTTTGTATTTTATCTGAAAATCAGAGATATATCTTCGTAATTAGTTAAATTAGACAACTACACAAAATTACTTTTACTTATCGTATATATAGTGGATTTATGGATTTGTCGTAGGTGAACAAGTCATTAGTTTGTGTCGTGCTCATTTAAGGTTTCGTGTAAGCTATAAACCTATCTTTTGTAATTAAGCCGCTTCAGAAATGTAAAATTGAATAGAGTCGTTAATGAACAGTATTCATGAAAATGAAAGGATTTTGTTACAGCGCTAAAATGAATATCGACATGGAAAATTGTTGCCAATTAGATTTTACTAAAATATGTTGATAGTATGCCATATAAAGAGAATTTTGATGAAAAGTTTGAAGGTTAGACTAATTTATTTAGGCATTTTCTACGGTGAAAATTTTCCACTGGAAAGTAGAAATTGAAAGGATTATTATTTTGATGAATTATGAATTGTTACTAGTGACGACTTTACATGTCATTGACTAGAGGGTCACCTTGTCGCCCTGTTTGCTCTATGTGGTGTGTGTCTACAAAGTGGCCAACCAGCAGGCAACAAGACAAAAAAACTACTTGTTCGTTCGCTATAAAACGAAAAACTATTTACAACAGTTTTTCGTCACATAACCATAACTCCAACTGCCATTATTTATTTAATCCCTATGGCAATTTGGCCTTGCAATTTGCAATAATGCACAAGCCATATAGACTGTACACATAACTACTCTGAGAGTTTTGGGGGAACCAGGTGCTATTACCGTTTCGGTTTCCAGGGTAGAATGAACTATAGCTGTATAAGTTGGACTCGAGGGGAAAGTAAATGTCAAAAGCTCTGAGGTGACAAATAGTTAGTCAAAAGTTTGGATAGTTGACACAGCTGCTGACAAAGGAGGTGGCTGATAATCAATAGGTGTTTTTTGGAGGAGTGTCCTGTTTTCATTTCCTTAATATACAA
The DNA here is from genome assembly GCA_027743765.1 of Coecobrya sp. COE2. Taxonomy (NCBI): domain Eukaryota; kingdom Metazoa; phylum Arthropoda; class Collembola; order Entomobryomorpha; family Entomobryidae; genus Coecobrya; species Coecobrya sp. COE2. Next base: position 62,211 of record JAHZMV010007392.1, read on the forward strand.
ATGTTAATGGTTGAATCTTGTTAACATTTGGCATTCTAGTGGTTACGACCATTAGACAAAAAATAGATATTTTATTAGCTTTAGGTTACCTAATCCAGAAAAAAAAGTTATCTTATGAACTCGTTGTCCCACACGCGTCACTAGTCAGTGGCAAACCCATTGGCCGTTGAACAAAGGATTATTAAGGTGGTGGCTATTTTGGAACCAGTTATATTAGGCCTGAAAGTGAAATCAATAAAAAAGTGAAAACTAACAATTTTTTGTTATCTTTACTACTCCAGCATATTTGCATTCGTTTTGACGTCCACGTCTCATATCGATTCGTTTGTCATTTAAATTACATAATAAAAATTTTAAGTGGAGGGAACCCAAGCACTCAATCCGTTATACATAATATTTGTTGAGTGTGTTGTGCTGTGCTATTGACAGGTAACGCAACCATATATTGTCTTCTTTAATTTTCAATTCTTTTGTCATGAATTTTGCATGTGATTGTCTTGTCGGTACTTGGACCAGAGTTTGTTAAAATAGCAAGGTTAACAAAATTTATAAAATATTTTGATTGTTTTAAGTTTATATAAAAAATGTCCAAAGTACCGACACGAACGTGAACATGGGATGATGGTCAATATATCCATCCATCATATTATATTGAAGGTGTTTAGGATTTATGACAATTCATCAAGATTCACAGTCCACGGTCCAAATTTATCTAATCTTTATTGTTTTCATGTCTTGTTATTACTTGGCAAAACACACTTTTTATGACAGTCGATAATGAGGTTGTGTCCCTCTTATCGTTACTCGTTACTTGACATAACGTGTTACTTTTAAACTACACCATACCTTGTAACCGTCAAATCAGCAGAAGATGCATTAATATAAAACCAATATAATATGTCGGTCATTATCAAGAGATAATATTTTTTTGAAAAACAACTCCCATATCAGTTTTGTATCCTTATAAATAAATCGTATGATTTGTTCCAAGCATAATATTAATTAATTAGGCTGTCAAACGCTTAACTTTATTGATTTGTAGTTTTAGGTGCTTACAAGCTTCAAGACTGTCAAGAGTCTAGCAGACTAAAGTGCGTTTGAATGATAGCTCTGGTACCGTTTTCCCGGTAATTAGTGCTGTGCATTTTCTTGTACCTTTAAATTATTAGTCATTTATCGGACACGCTAACATTTTTGACTAAAGGTCGTCATTTCCCATTTTTGTGACTGCTCACATAAAATATTCGAAATCGAGGTTATACTCAGGTTACAAGGACGAAATCATGAGGTAGGTTTTGATGTAACAGTGAACGAGTAAATGAATCTGTCTTTCATTTTCAATTTTCATCATTGTCAATGATCAAATTAAGGATCATCAAAGAAGGGTTTGTGCGAGGAACGGAAAAAGGGAAAATTAAATGCTCTACTTTCCGCGCAGAGGAAAGAGGCTGAAAGGGAGAAAGCATCAAATTGATATAAATGTCGACTACTGTGCATGGCTTTATATTTAAGTGCTGTAGTAACTGTGTTTGTCACATATATGCATATTAAATAACTAGTCCAATTATGAAACTAGTTTCCGTGGCATGTTTAATTCAACTTCCTGTTAACGACAGTTTTCCTAGTTTCTAGATAAATCTCGTGTGTAATAAGTTGACCTTTCGCTTTCGCTTTACTTTCATGAAGACTTGAAACGAAATGACAAACTTCCCTTTTTGGGTAGACATTCAAAGGCAATAAGGAAATAGCTAATTATTTAGCTGGATAGCAATTATGTAGAGTTTTGGGTTATGAAGCGTAGGAAAGTAGGCGTCTCTAGATATTTTATTATCAAGACCGTTAATGAAAGTTTTAATTGAGCGTTATTTTTTGGTTGATAGGGGTCGAGTGAACAGTATGCCTAGTCAACCAGTCTCTCAGATGAGTAGCAAATTGTGTCGCCAGGTGAGCATCGAAAGCCCTGGACCTCTGTTAAAGGATTGTGTCTTCAGCTTTGACGTTCCCGTTCCTGACGTTCCACCGACGGGTGCACGGATACGTGTAAGTTGACCTTTATTTTGATTTTCTTCATTTTCAATTTTCATATGAAACGGGACTAAAATTTTCTACTGATTTGGTTTTGGATTTAGGTGGAATGTGCAGGTGCTTGTTATCGACCCAAAGCCACATCACAAACTAGCATTTCAAGCGCCTCCAGCATAACAAGTCTCAACAGCCTTACTGGTGACGTGTCTACGAATGTCTGTTTAAGTGGTGGGCAGGCCTCTCAGACCGGCGGCGGTGGTGGTGGAGGTGCAGGTCCTACTGGTCAAAGTTTATCCCATTATGGTGTCAGGGACGCCGCATTGTTCCCTGGATACGAGGTACAGTTTTTGTTTTGTCCAGTTTGAACTTCTTTCTGAGTTATTGTCATTGTGATTTAATTCTATTGTAATGCATCAGGTTGCTGGTATTGTCGAAGCAATTGGAGATGAGGTACCCGACAATGCAAAAATTTGTGTTGGTGATAAAGTTGTTGTCTATCCATTCGAAGGAGTGCCTCATGGGTAAGTTTAACTTGTAATTCAGTCTGATGAGTTTTAATTAATTAACATTATATTTTAATTGGCACTTTGTCTTAATATCTTGCGCAAGCGGCTAAACATCATATTCTTAAACGATTGGAAGAGCAAGGGGACTCCGGTATGTTAATCACATGATTAATTAAATGAAGCAATAAATGTGTTTTTGATGAAGTACAGATCAATGGAATTTTTATAACAATTTGACTACTTCAGGCCGTGTTCGAGTGCTGGTGGTAGGAACCGGAGGATTGGCTCTTTGGGCGCTACGCCTTGCCCAATATTACTTGAAGGATGTTAAAGAGAAAGTACTTCTTGTCGTGGCATGCCTTCGAGATGAAGGAATACTCTTAGCAAAAGAAGCCGCTACGTAAGTCTATGACTTTACATTGAAATAATTTATTCCATGCCTAATTGTAAATACTTATAAATATTTGCATGGTTATATTAAACTTTTCTAGAGTGGATGTGGTCCAATGGAACGAAGACTGTTACGAAAGAGTACTTATTGAACGTACCAAAGATTGTTGCGAAGGGGAGGTGGATGTAGTCATTGACTTTGGAACAACTTCCCGCAGTCTTCATAGATCTCTTCAGTGTCTCAACAAGGTAAGGATTCCTGTAAATCACAGAAACGGCTCATGATCTAACAAATTATTCTTTTATTTAAATTCCAGGGTGGAATCGTCCTCATAAGCTCCGAAGTTGCCGATCGACTTCTCCCAAAATTCAGTAAAAGGGCAGAGGAGCGAAAACAAACTCTCAAAACGGTAGACGTGGGCACACTTGATCAACTCAAGGAATTAGTCGACCTCGTTGCAAGTGGCGCGGTAAGAATCTTAGTCTCAATTACTCATTTTAAATAGTTCAGTACAAATTATATTTAAACTTTGTAATTTTTTAGGTTTCACCACCCCCTCACACGGTATTTCCTGCAGAGCAGGCACGTGAAGTGATCCGTAAACTATGCAACTCTGAAATCCAAGGCAGGGCCATACTCCGCTTTCATTCGATTGACTAAACTTAAACTAAACAATGAGCCGCTTATCTAAAAATAATTACGTCATGAGAAAAAAAATATTTTACGTTAAAAACATCAACTGTGCTATATATATCGCATCACGTTTGTAAAGCAGTTTCTGTCATCATTTCATTCTTCAATCCATACAATCGTCATGCCACTTTTTGCACAGACGTACTTAAAAAAACTACTACAACAGTAAATAGTCAAATTATGGAAAATTCTTACCCCTCACCCTTACTTCTCCTGTCTACCATTTCTAAGTTATATAACTATTACAGTTATTACATCCCACATAATATTTAGGGAAAAATAATCTTATGTATTTATGAATTCAATAAACTTTATTACCTCATATTTATTTCCCTTTAAACTGTCAGATTTTCATTAGATTTGAATGAATTCTTAATATTTTTAGTTAGGCAAGTGGTGTTAAAGATGATTTTTTTGTAACTTACTCAGCTTTGCATAATAATTATTGTTGTTAGGTATTATATCCGCTTTTGCATCAAAAATATTAAATAATCTACAGATAAACAATATCATGATGTCTCTATGGAAGGTACATTGTCGTTACTTTATAGTCAGTGCTATTATACCTCTGGTGACTGTGACAAACAAAATTTGCACATTTATCCTCTCGATAGCCCTATTAAATATTATACATCTCCATGTTGTCTTACACAGTAAAGTGTAATTAAATACTATTTTAGTAATTATCGTAGACCGCTAATAATAAATATTTTTATTAAAAAAATCGGAGATAAACATTATTATGGTATATTGTAGACATATGAAAATTTACAGAAACAAAGTATTTAAAGTGGAAACAAAATGGGGTTAGAAGTTTTTTCCTTCAAATATGAAATTGGCAGTTGATTAAAAGTCAAAAGTTAAAGTCATTCATTGTCAGAGTAAACGCGAACCGAGTTAGTGATAGGATAGCTAAATATTTAACTTTTTATAGGTGGTCAAGCAAGTGACCAAAGTTAGTTTCAAAAAACCTTAAAATACAATCATTGATAAGAAAGAAAGAAAAAATTATTTAAGGAAATCAATATTCAAAAATGTGTAAAATAAAAAGGTACGATGAAGAAAACTTTAATTTTTTAGTTGAAGTTGATGAGACTGTAGAAAACTTGTTAAGTATGTAAGCATATATATAAGTAAGTTAATTATGTACGAAATATTATGATTATAAATGGCGATTATACAAAATAAATTATGAGAAAAATCGATTCTAAAATGGAATTTATAAATAACGTTTCTCGACAAATATAATTGATAAATGATAGCGAAAATGTATTTAAGTACCTAGAAATTTACTAATTTTGTATCTGTTTTCTTTAAGTACACTGTTTAGTAGTCGGGATACATTTATGGATTGAGAAAATTATTTCTATTTATTTCGGATAAGCTTTAAAAATTAAGTTTAAAAAAATGTCAGCAATTATTTACTATCAAGTAATTATACTTTAAGGTGCCATGTTTACAACCTCATCCAAGTAAAAAAATTGGCAAACAAAACAGACAAGTGTGCTACCATGTTATCATAAAGTGGTGAAAATAATTAAATTAGCTAAATCAAAAGATGAAAGTAAAAGTGTTGTAAACTTTTGTAGAATAAAGAGCCTAAATAACATTGTTGATGTTATGAATTTGTGTTAAGACATAAATACACTTGATTAACTAAAGCTAGATGATGAGCAAGAGAGGTGTCAGATAGTGAAAACCTTATAAAAATCAAAAGAAGTGAGTAAAAATCTATAACTACTGATAATAAAAATAAATGTTGAAGTAACAGCCCTAATTGTATCTCTTAATTTATTTAGGTGACTTTGTAGGGAAAAAAGTAAATTAAAATGGAACTCTTACTGAATAAATGAGAATGAAAGAAAAATCCTGGTGTGAAGTTAAACGTTTATTTATTGAATTATTTGCATCAAAAAATTTTATTCCAACAAAATATTGTAAGTTAGACCTTCCAGCATGATTTAAAATAGATTTAAATTTGTCAGGCGTCCGAGGATGGAGATGACGAAGTATTGGCATGTCCCATGCCGGTTGCTACAGAGTATGTCTTGGACTTTACCGTGTCCATCTGGTACGCAGGACTCGCAGGAGCCCTACAAATTAAATAAATGATTTTATATTATTGACAATTATTCACACGAGAAACAAAGACTATACAATAAGTAACTTAAATCGGTTAATAATTACCTGCAGTACGGTTGACTACAGTTTTGACCACCTGGTTGACCACCATTGTTAGTGTTCCCGTTAGAAAATCCCCCTTGTAAGCTGATGGAATACTGGCCGGGTTGTTGAAAGATGAAGAAGTTGGGGTTGGTCGGCCCAGAAAAGGTTTGATGAACACTCATCCCTTGACCTGGATTCGGGTAATTCCCGAACGGGGGTCCATTTCTTGACGGTGAATACAAAAACGGGTTGTTGTTAGCCATCTTTGATCACTTCAAACAAACAAAAAACAACGAGTTTTGAAAAATTAATATCCAGTTAGTAAAATAATAAGCGATAGCAAATTCGAATAAATACAATGACAAACACAATCAAATCATTAAAACAATGAAGTAGGTAATTGGCTTTATATTCCAATTAGCTCTAAATTAAAGTTATTTACCTGGTTTCGATTTGTAGTTTGTAACGTTTTCGTAGTCTTGTGTAAAATAGTTAATGGCAGTTCGGAATAAACTAATGATTAATGATCACTGCGGATGCCTCTATTACTTCGCGTAGTTAATGCAGCTTTAGTAAACTTTTCCGGTTTTACAGTCACTTCAATACAGCGTCTAGCCTTCTGGATTGAGAAATAATGCTCTTAATATAATATTTTCAGTTTCAAGTAAACCTTAAAACATCCCAATGCACTGGATTTGTGCCGTGAGCTTACCTTCCTGATGCACGGAACGCAAGCCGAGATCCAACAAGTTTTGAAGAAAGAGATAAGGATTTTCTTATCAGTTGGAAAGAAGCATATTATGCAAATTATGCTCCCTTCATTTTTTCACCTTATCAGTTCTCATTTCCCCTCTCTTTTTTTGCGTGGAAATGTAAATTTACATCTTTTACCATTCCACATTCCAGTAAACCTTGTGGGCAAACTTGACAGACAATTCAACATTCAACATTATAACTTCCTATTATTGTACATAATATTCATCCCACAATTTTTATCCGTTCAAACCTCCAACCTTTCATCATCTACACTCATTCAACAAATTATTACCGTCGTTAGTAAACGTTCATTTGAAGATGTCATTATTTATGCTTTTTTAATGTAACAGCATATTATAAAAAAATGATGATGCCCAGTGGGCATTGCCCACGCGACAACTTTATATACCACATAACTCTTAGAGTGCCTATTATTATTATTGCTCTATAATAATAACAGATTAGTACATATTACATATTATCCAAGGATTTTTTTTATGAACCACACACTTACGTTCAAAAAAACAATTTCGTTTATGCACATGACTATAACGGAAATAGTTATCTCTGATCCCTTCCTCGTTCCAGTGTTTTTTTCCCTTCTTGTCTCTATTATCATCCTATTAATTTTGCTTATTGCTGAATGACATATAGAAATCGCATAATCATTATTAATATTATTATTCATACGCAATGTCATACACCGACACGTGCTTCCATACAACTTGGGTCTATTATTAGTTAGAAAAAAAAGAAACGCATTTTTTTTGTTTATTGGGCAACCTTTTACCTCACAACAGAGGCAATATAAAAGAATTAAAGTTAATGTGTGTAGTATAGCACCCCTTTCAATTTTATTACTGCACCAATGCAATGCTTTATCATTATCATCATCAAAGTTGGCAGTTTCTTCTTTCTTTTGGTTGTCGCGTAGTCATAGAAGCAGCAAAAAGATAAACCAAACTACAACCAAAGTGCTCAAGTCACTACACAGCCATTGCATAAAAGAGAATCCGAGAGTCGGATAAACATGACAGGATTTGAATGGTATTATTGCTAGCACTCTTGCTACTGGAGAAAATGTATTTTTTATATTAAATATTTCACGCAGTTTCTGTTATTATGAGAATAGTCGTTGAAGGAAAACCGCATTTAATTCACTCAATATCATCATCATAATAAACATTTATATATCCATAATGCAAGAAACCACAGAGAGAGTGAAATGAGTAATAGGCAGATATAAAGTCGTTTGTAGAGTGCAGAGGAGTAAGTTTGTTGGGCTTTTATGTTTATGAAATTATAGGAATATCATCATGCAAAATAGTGTTTCTTTTAGTCGGCTTGTTAGGCTTATATAAAATTGTTGAGAAAATGCGATGTGAGTTGCTGCGTTGCTGCTTCAGATTGAGATAACAAAGACTACTTATTCTGTGCTGCTTCTCTGCTAACAAGCAAACAAAAATATGACATGACTTGAACCGAATATATATGTATGTGCTCAAGTTACAATTTTCCATGTTATAAGGCTTTTTGGATGGAATACCGTGTAGAGAAAAAAAAGGGACGACGATGGAACAAACACGCTCTACTTAGGTAACTGACTATATGGGGCTATGTGTTTTACTTTGCATGACACAAAAAGCAATTACCATTAATTTTTAATCGTTGAAATACCATGCTATACTATCACTACTTATCTATTAGTCCGATTGCTTCTATAGATTTGGTGGAGGGATTGTTCATCAATTTTTGAAAATAATGTGGATGCGCAGTAAGTTGCGTGTTGGTTTAATTATGACAAAATGTTAGTTAGGTATGTATAGGATTTTTTATGTAAAGAAAAAATATATGGATGTCTATAAAAAATAAGTAATTATAGTTGGATAGTTGAGGAGAATTGGAAATTGATGATGGATTATGGGTGTTAAATAGATCAGATTCTTTTAAGTAGTATAAATATTTAGTGGATTATCAATTTTGTTGAAATGAAGTGAACGTTGAAAAAGTCTGTCTGCCTTTGGGATATATATTTAGACAAGAAACATGTGGTTTATTAGGAAATATTCAATAAATTGTTATGAGCAACTGTACTAACCATAAAGCACTGATGGAAAAATTGAAAATTATTGTTGAGAATTGATAGAAAATATTTAGATGATATAGTTCTCGTGAAATACCAGTTGGTCATAAGAAAGCAAGAACAGAGTTGAATGGTGACGAGAATTAATCACCTCCATTCATGCCATGTCCACCAGGTCCAAAGGATGTATTAGTACCCATTGATTTACCATGGATTGAAGGGGTCCTAATTCCAAAAAACAATTTACAATTTTATTAGTTTATAAAATGCATTTCAATGAAATCATGGATTCACAAATGATGAATGACTAATGGTATTGTTAATTGTTAAAATTATGGTAGTTATTATTACCTGGGCACCTGACTCGCTGGAACTTGATGGCAGTTCCCAAAGGCACAAGTTCCTTGCATGTTAATAGCGTATTGACCAGGGTGCTGGAAGATGAAAAAGTTTTGGGTTGATGGTCCGTTATAAACTTGGCGTACGGTTAGTCCACCGGGTCCAGATGCATTGTCAGCAGAAGGAAACTGAGAAAATCCGGCGTTATCTACGGCTCCATTTCTTGACGTCTGGGAAGGGTTAGCCATTTTGACCACTGCTTAAATAAATAAAAACACATTTTTTTGGAAATTAATATCAGATTAATAACATAAACAACAGCAGAATTGATCAATACATCCACAAACACCCTTTAACGTTTCAATACCTACACATAAAAAGCTATAAATTGGTTCGTCACCTCAAAAATGAATTACTTACCCGGTTTGATTTTTTTCGAAAAATATGGCGTACGGTAATGAAAGTCTGGAATAAACTATTGATCACGAACGCTGTGGCTGCTTCGAGTTGGATCTTGTTAACACACTTAAGAGGCTAGGCTGAATATTTTGAATTTACAGACACAAATTTTCAAGAGGACGCTTTTGTGAAGTGGTAGGAAGTCGGACTGACTATGAGAATAAGTTCTAGTTTTAGGTAACTCATCTAATTTGATGGCCTTTGTATCGTGATGACTTCATGGTGCATCCGCCTGCATATATAAATACATGCATGCACATGTAAAAGGGCGTACATAAAACCAAGATGAATCAAAATCCTAAAGAAGTAGATAAGGATTTGCTTATCAGTTTGATAAAATTATTATATGCAAATGAACTCTCAATCACTTACTCGTTTCCTTTTATCCTCCTTCTTAAATAAATCTCAAATAGTTTTTTCTTTAACATAGTTCATACGCATGCCACTTTGTAGTAGCATTTTCATAAAACTTCACGTTACAAAAATGAAATACATAGATGTCTAAATACACAACGTTTTACATTTGTGTCTCACGACATCTTACATTTTACTCCAAACATCCAACAGTAATCATCATCAGTAGCTTTTTCATACGAATTCATGTGTACGTTTTACAAAACTACCTATTCCTCTTGGTTAAAAATGAATTTCTACGAAAGAGATCAAATAATATGTAAAATCACATTCCCAAGTAATAATAAAAATAGGTAAAAAATACACATATTTTTCCCCATTATTGTTGCCAAAATGAATACTAGCATTTATCAGAGAGAATCAGAAAAGAGATGCTATACAAGTGAGGTAGTTACTTTTGGCATCATCGGTCCAATATTTGGTTTGCTTGGTGCATGATTTTCCGAAACCAGAGTTTCGCTCTTTTTCCCTTTTTTACCTTCTTATTTTGGCTCTCTTCCTAAACCCAACCAGAGAAACAGAGAAACACAGACAACACAAAAAACAATGCATTTATTAGAAGCCATCCTATTCTATCTAAAAGAGAAGCAGCATAACAACAACAAACAGTAATCTACTTACTCAACTTCCTCCTTCCGTCCCTTCCTAACGTATTTTTTCCCAACTACAAAACTACCAGCAAAAGATAGTATACATACTTATATACATAAATGGTTTTCCAAGCATGCACACATGTACACACGGCGATGGAGAAAGGTTTCTCAGTTTCTCTGCCATTCTCTCCCTCTTTCTCAATAAAAATGTACCACTCGCACACGACGTACATCTCTCTCCTCCATGCAACTTTCCGCCACCATCTACACACATTGGAAAGGTACATCATGCCAGAAAGAGAGAACAACCACCACCATCACCACCGCAGCATCAGCAGGAGAATCAGAAGGATGTCGATGCGTTTTTACTTGTATCATCACCGCAATAATATCCTATACCGCTCTCTTTCCCTTCGTATCTCTGTCATTCCACATTACACTTCTCTACAATGAATTCCATTCCATGATAAAACTTTCTTCCATATTCCCTCCTGCACTCATTTTCTCCGGTATCCATACCAGCTTATACATTTTCTCCTGGAAACTAGCATCTTTTTTTCATCTTCATCCCCATCCCCATATATACTACACGCATAAGAAGTGCATGCCGAGAGAATCCCGTCATCTGCTACCGCTCTGTGTACTTTCATTCTCTTTCCTGTTGCCAATCTCTCTTTTTTTGGCTGGTTTTTCTCTTTTCTCTCTCTCTCTCTCTCGCCCTTGCTATCTTGCTTGGTATAATAATATGAACAGTTTTTTGAATGCCAACAGACGTAGGATGAAGCGGAATGGGGGAAAGCTTTTGCTTATTTAGCATCTTTAGGTTTGGCTCATTCGGCTAGTTACCAGTTTTATACTGCATCCTTCCGTTATTCTCTTCTATGTTTTCAACTTACATGTCAAAATAGCATACATGGCGGAAATATATATATATATATAAGTTGCATGTAACTGAATGTGTGTGGAGGAGATTTGCTAAGTTTGTTGATCGGAGAGAGAGAAGAAAGCAAAGTGTATTGTCATCTTCAACAACATGACCATCATTTTCATCGTCAATAACAATATCCCTTCTGTTCTTCCTAAGTTGTGTGACTCTCTCTCTCTCTCTCACTCTACCTCTCTCACTCACTGAGATACTGTATTAAAAATAGTAACATTATTATTAATACTGTTATTGTTATCATCATCAATTTTCATTGTTCTTAGTCTTCGTCTTCGTGCATGTCTTCTCTCTCACTATCTGTCTATATTTAAACACTCTAGTGATATATGTGTATTTTTGTTGCTTGTTCTTCAAAAAAAAATATAATTATTGAAGACGAAACAAGTTCTATATTTATTATACACACATTACTTTGTTTATTCACTTTACACGTTTTTCAAAAAAGAGCAGCAGACCATCCTCTTTTGCTGCGTAATATCAAATACCGAGAGTAAATATAATTACATATCTAAACTGACTGTCAACAATTATCTTTAGCTGTTATAACTGTGTGTATCTGTCATTTATGTTTGTGAAACCTGAACTACATATCAAAAAATAAATCGTTCGTGTTGAAATACGGTTGACTTAACCGTTATTTTGTTACGTTTGAGAGTGTTTGCTGCTGCAAGCGTACAAAAAGTTAAAGACATGTTATTACATACAACACGGTTTTAGGAAGAAAAAAAGGAGACAAACTTTCTGGAAACTTTTTATGCAATAAATAAAACATATCAAAGACTTATTATAAGTGTATTATAGGATTCTAAATAGAGAAAGTGGATTGCTACTACTGTTCAAGTAGTGTGTATTATATTGCCTTTTACCAAATTTCGAATAAGTGAAGAGGAAAAAAATTTGACTTTTGATATCACAACAAAAGGAAAATATCATTTTGACTGAATTTAACTCTTCCCGTGTTTTTTGGTAGATTACCAATAAAACCAAATATAAAAAATATATATATTATTTTTTGTTGTTTCGATTGTAATGAAACGTGCTGAGGTTTTGTGAGTGCTAACTTATTTTGTTGCTGCAGAGAGAGCGTTGTTGTTTTTCTTTGGATTGTTTCCAGCAAAAAAAACACCAGCATAAAGAGCAGCAATGCGACGGAATAGTTGAAATAATGAGGACGGTGTTAAAAAGAACTCGGTTCGTAATTTTTTCGACAACATAAATAAATATGAAAGTGTTGAGAATAACAGGATCACAAAATCAATGACTTAATAAGCAAAACGGCTGCAGCTCCTACTTCCCGAAAGAAATTCCACAATTCAATACGGTAATAAAACTTTACTGGACAAAGAATGTAAAGTGTTTGGTTTCTTTTCGGACCTGAAACTTTTTAACATATCAAAAAAAAATACATCAGTGCTTTAGTGTGCATGTGTGTGTATGTATGTATGTGTGATACAATCAATCAACCAATCAGTGAAACACACTTTATCAATCAGAATTACATATTATGTTGATGAGGAGTAAGCTTTCTCTCGTCACTATTACTACCTCTCTCTCTTTTCCATTTCCATTACTGTTATTATCGCTGGAAATTGGAACCTCATTGGAGTCCGATAAAAATCATAAATTACTCGATGACCACCACCACCACCGCTGCTTCCACAACACTACTACCACCACCACCGTCATCACGCCTGATAAGAGAGTGAGTGGAATGGAACATTCTAGTGAACTGCTGTTATAATACCTTCTAACACTTATGCATATTAAATTGTGTAACGCTACTTTTTTTCTTCTAAAGATAATGCAAGCAGTTGTCACACGGCATTGACTAAAGTGGCCGCATAAAATAAAATAAAATATTTGGTGCGCCATATTAGACCCCGGCCCGGAAAACAAACAAAATAGCAATACGCATATTATGCTAAAATACGACGAAAGAAAGTATGGAATTTTTATTGCAGTTCAATTGACAAACATTGCATTCCTTTTTCGCTTGATCTGATAACTGGAATGTGTCAGCGGTCAGGTAACAACAAAAAAATGCAGCCTTTCTCTTCCCATAAAGGGAAAGGAACATTTTTCAGGGAATCGAACGCCGCTCAATCAACTATGCACGTATAAATAATATCAAAATACAAATGTGATTCTAGGTGGTCAATCAATCGTAAAAAAATAAATAGCTCCATTTCATTCCTCCGTCTGAATATATTCTCCGAGAGAGAGAAAAAAAACCATTCTACTGTTTTCATGTGGCCACACATTCAATCACTCTTTTATTTCCCCAAGTAAGAAAAAAAACGACAGAGTTTACCTCAAACTCCGCTTGTCCTCCCCATCTCAACAGAAGACGGAGATACATGAAAAGTATGACATAATAATAATAATAATATGTAGATATATTTATATTTTTACTATATCAAAAAAGAAACGTAATACCTCCTTGCATACATATCAAAAAAAAATGTAAAGAAGTGACCTCTCACGGCTCCTATATAAGATATATATCTATGTATTTATATAAAAGCGTAATAATATTATTAGTATTTGTATAGCAAAAAAAAAAGACTTTTTTACTTGACGTTCACGTCATTAGAGTAGAAAGACATAAAAAGAGTGAGTTGAAGAATAAGAAGGAAAAGATAAAAAAGAAAGACTAGTGGTCCTCAGACTAAATGTCACTTGGAAAAGAAAATAAAAGCATGCGATGCCAATCCATATTGTAGCCGCATAAAAGAACAAACCGGATAAAAAAAGGAATACGGAAGAGAAACTTAAAAAAAAGCAAAACATATATTCATCCTTCGTTTTCTCTACCAGAATGATGATAATATGATGATAGCTGATTCATGGACTTGGTTTTCGTACAAACGACAAGAATCAAGTCTTGCTAGTAAACTTACTGCTATTCTGCCGCTGATGATGATTATTATGTGTGCCCGTGTGTGGATGTGAGTTGAGTGAATGAATGAAAACTAGCTGACTTTTTCTTGTGAGAGGTGAGTTGAGTTGAGTCGACGAAGACGACAAGACAAGGAAGAAAAACCCTTTTCTCCACACATGCATTAGCAAGACTCTGGTAGATTGACATTTTTGTTGGGGTTTTTTATGTTTTTATGTACACAAAATAGATACATGCCACTGCCGCTGCTACTACTACTGTTGGGTGTAGATTGAGTGCTGGATATGGAAATGAATGGAGAAGAAGAAAGAAAGTGAACTTTGGTGAACTTATAAAAAAAAAGTGGCTCAGCTTGACGATCGACATACACGAGAGAGAGAGAGGGAGAAGAGGAGAATGGAACTAAATGATTAAAGCGTTTTACATATGCATGCATGCGAGGAAGAAGAGGAAGGCATTATTTGGAAAAGAGACAAGAAACTAAAAAAGAAGACAAGACGGAGCTGCTTGTGGCTTTCATTTTAGACAATCCACAGAGAGAAACACAAAACATTCGGTTTGTGTGTAATGTGTGCCCTCTATGCATTCTGTGAAACCCACTCCAAAAACTAACTCCGGCTTGTTGTAGTGTATGTCAAGAAAAGTAAAATGTACCACAAGGTGCAACGAAAGTAAAAACTATTGGCTTTTCTAGATTTTTCTTTTCACTTCATTTCTCGCCTTCTGGCACATTCTTCTTCCCTTGGAGTTAGTCAAAATGAATGATGAATAAACAGGAAAAAAAAATGAAAATGAATTGCAAAGGTGAATAAACGGAATTCTGTCAAAAAATACAAGCAGCCAGACAAGACATTTCCTCCACACATTCAAACTTTTTACGAGAAACAACAACAAACAATTGTTTTCGTCAGCATTAATTATTGCATCATCAAAGTATTTTATTTGTGGAGCAAAGAAAATAGCCCACACACAAGGAATAAACTCATTCTGTCCATCAATGCCATATTACAGGAAAGAAGAATCTGACCCTCTATTGAATTTAAAATCCAGCAAACAGGTTTCATCGATATGAGCATAATAATATCCCACATTCAAGTCTCCATTCCTGTATGTCCTCCCACCTCGTCTCAATCTGTTGTCTATTTCTTGACTTGATTGAATCCCCCAAGCCTGTAACCCAGCTTATATCCGCAAGACAAGAAACAAGAAAAAGAAAGTATCATCAACAACATCAACAAGATGGACCATCAATAACCATACAGTTTGACTAGAAACACGAGCACGTCGTCATACATAACAATTCAAACAGGAACAACAAAGGCAACCAAGTCGGTTCTGAACCTGGAGTCAAACAAGTAAGACGAAAATCAGAAGCTACATATACATACCCACCCAAATAATTCCTCTGTTCTCTAAAAAAAGAAACAAACAGCTAACCTCAACCTGGTCAACCCGAACAAGAAAAAAAAATCTCCTGGAAAAAACAAACTGCCATTGTTCTCTGCCTTCTTTACATGGCCAATACATTAAAATCAGTTTTGTTTGTGGGAAAAGAAAGTAAAGTCAGAAAATAAAGCCAAACGGAAAGAGAAAAGAGCACTCTATATAAAACAACACGCCATCAAGGGAAAAGAGACACACGTCCACTTTCCACGTAGTGTCCACACAAGTAGCACCAGAGTAAAAAAGTATATACCTGGTTATATATCTTTGGATAAAATGCCCCTCTAGACGATCACGTATGTTTCTTCTTGTATCCTGTTTCACAATCACCACCACTACCGCCACCGTCCCCAGTAAAAATAGTTCCAGCAGCAGCAGTTCTTATGCTCTATCAGAAGGAATGAGTGGCCATTTTATAAGGAATTATAGGACGGTGAGCAGACTATAACAAACACCAACACGTATTATTATTATCCAATACATACACCTATATATTTTACCGTTGCTGTTTATTGTTCCCCTTCTCCTATTGCTCCCTTGCCCATACATTACAACAAGTGTATATTTAACCACTTGATATCGTATTATTATTACTTATATTTTTTTTATAGAAATATCCCATATAGCACACTACATTTTGTAATCATCATACATACATATTATTAAATACATGAATTTTTCTTCTTTTTTTTCTCTCTCCTCCTGTTTGTCTCTCTCTCCAGCTAAACCACGTCCAGTAGTCCAGTGAGTCCAGTCCACAATCACCTCCACACGACAAAGGAAAAATACTACTACTTCTATTACATTCTCCACACACTCTCTTGTTTTGTGTAAATTCAAACGAGAAATAAAAATAATGCTGGATAATATACACACCAACTGAAGAATGTAGTATAAAAAAAGCTACTACTGAATATATCAAACCACGGATATACTTGTTCCAGCAGCACTCTACTATTTTTTTTTCATAGTCCAGCAATAGTCCAGCATTCCATACTCATATATCACAATCCAAAAAAATATATACCAAAAAAAAACTCACAACGCCACCAACCACCACAGTCTTGCTATCTTCACGTATCATATCCGTTTTGCATGGAACCAAACATTTTTTGCCATGCCATTCACCAACGACTATAGTATTCTCTCTCTACTCTTTACACACTACTACTACGTGCTCCAAAACATATAGTGCTCCTATATTACTACTACTACTACTACTGCAATATAGCAACGAAATAGACAGAAAGAAAAGCATAATATTAGTACAAGACTAACTAAATACATGTACATGTGCATACACAGTCTATACGACTGGTTACCACTTACAACGACCACCAAAAAGCAACGATACGAACGAAAAAAAGACTTGGCATTTTTTTTTCTTCTCTCTCTCTCTCTTTCGTTCCATGTGTGTGTTGTGGTGACTCTGTTCAGACCACTGAAAAGAACAGAAGAACAGACCACTTTTTTCGCCATTCTCTATACAAAATACTATAAATGTTCTCGCCATTGGATTTGCTATCATGATGAGTAGCAGTGCCTGTGACACAACTACTACTACTGATGCTCGTCTATGGTAACTCTTTCTTTGGTTCTCTTGCTAAGTTTTTCTCTCTCTCTTTTATCCGCTCTTTCGCTCAGTCAGACTTACTCTTACCGTTTTCAACAAGAAGATTCAAATAATCCAAAAAACGGGAGAGAAAAGAGAGAGAATGTCTGTGTGTATGTGTATATGTCTCTCTGAGAGTGTGTCTACACCCGAGGAGTAAACTTGGTTAAAAAGCAAAGGACTACAACTACTACTATTACTACTACACACACACTTACTTGACTAGGCCAAAACCAGGCAGGACTTCTTTTTTATTTTCCACGGAAAGGAGTCGAGTTTAGCAGAGAGTTGCTCCGATAATAATAGCAGGAGTGAAAAACGTAAACTTTATAGATTAGACTTTTCTGTGTGATATGACTACAACTGTGTAGGACGAGTAGTAGCGGCACAACAACGACGAAGGAAAGCCTTGCATTGCTACACACACAGAGGTCTGCCTTTGGTTGCTAGCTGACTCAGATCACACAACAAGAAACACCACCACTCAACTTGCTACCGAATTGAGAGAGAGAGCTGAAAAGGTGAATATGGAATGCTTCGCAATGCTGGTTTGGGGAACTGCTTCTGCTGCTGCTACTGCTGCTGAGGAAAAATAAGAAACGGTTTGGGCTATATAGAGGGCTCGCATTTGTCAAGAGGCACACATTGTTGATAGAGCACGTAACATGGTCACAGCCAAAAAATCCTGAGTCTCCTATCATTTTATTTCTACTTTTACCTGTTTCATCATCAGCATCATCACAAGAATCACAAACTTTCACACAAGAATATAAAAGGAAAGATTTTCACTTTTTTGTGCAACACACAACACATCTACAACACAAGAATAAAAAAAAAGCCAGCCTTTTCTCTCAACGCCATCAGCATCATCAAAGAAAAGAAAGAAAAAATTTAGCAACAACAATAATAAGAACTCTCACTACTTTCTTCTTCTTTTTTTCTCTCTCCACACACCATACACACACTTCTTCTTCTTTCTTTTTAGAAGAAACAACGAGGTTTCGTGGAAAGAGAGAAGGAAAAAGTGAAGACGTGCAAAGTTTATACACAGCTGAGAAAGTAGAGAAACGTCTTAATTTTTCCAGACTTGTAATTTGTGTGTCGCGTCTATTTCCATTACTTAAGTAGAAACACATGTTAATTCCCGTTTGGGTGGTGATTGCAGCAGAACTGTAGTAACAGAGAAAGAAAAAAATATATATAAAACGAAGAAAGAAGAAGAGAAAACAGCACGATTTTCATTTTTCTGTCAGTCAAATAAACCTGTCATCGTCACAGAAAGAAAGAAACAGAGAAAGAGAGAAAAAAAAATCATCATCTAATCACCGTCATTTTTTTTCGTCGTCGTTGGTTGTTGTCGTCATAGTCCATTTTTGCTTTCATCTTTAATTTCTCAACAAGAAAAAATCGTCTACTGACAAGCAAACCAAAAATAGAACATCATCATCCCCGATAGAGAGAAAAGGCATATAATTGCTCTACTGCTGTTTAGCATCACTGACATAAGAAGATTTTTTTAAAAAAATCAGTGAAAGCTCCTGAAATATCCACCACTACTGCATTACGACGATATCGCCGATCTTGGCAAGAAAAGAAAAAAGCAACAGCAACAACGCTTTCTATTTTTTCCCACGACTGTATAGATTACTACTACTGCATACTACATCGACGATACGCCGACTCTTGTAAAAAAACGAAGAAAAGTTTACTTTTGTTATTGAACAAGCAAGAAAAAAAATAAACTGTTAGTTGATCCGTCTCGTGCGTAAGATATACATATATATACACTGTCATAATATTTTGTATTTTATCTGTGTGATCATAGTGATGACTTTGACTGGATGACATTTTTCATTCATTTCTTGTGATTTTAAGAGAAATTACTTAATAGACAGTAATTGACTAGTTAAATGAATACTTAGTATTTCTATTTATATATAGCCAGTAATTTAATCTAATTGTCCGTCGTTATCTGCGGATGTGGCAAAAAACCTAGTTTTTCTGCCCAGCAGAGCAACACATACATATCATCTCATTCTCTCCGTGAAAATCCATTACAGTGTATTACAAAAGTACTTAAAAATTATCAACTTTAAGGAGTAGCTATAAACTATATTATTATAAATTAGAAAAACAGTAAGAAACGAGAAAAAAATATCAAAAAATTTCAATCGTACATAATATTTGCCTTCATCATTTTTCAAATTGTAAGTTTTACATACAAAAAAAATACATTTCAACTGACCACGTCATCTTGACAAGCAAGAAAAAATATTAAAATTAAACAAAAATTGACTTTTGTTTCTTCAAGATTTTTGGAGACGAGAACTTCCTGCCTTAAAAGTAATACATTTAATGTAAAGGAAAGGAACAGATTTTCTAAGAAAACAAGCATCTCAGCTAGTCGGTCAATCAAATCAATCATATAAAAAAAACTTTTATAAAATCAAGTCTGATTGGATTTTTTTTACAAACAAAAGGTTAACTCTTTTAACAAAGTTGAGCAGCTTCTCCCGGTGAAATTATATACAAGTTTGGTTGTTTTTTGGAAAGAAAAAAGGTAGAAAATTGTTTCGTTTTATATATACCATAATCAGTTTACGTAAAAATGAAATGAGTGCCTACCTACCTAGGAACATAACAAAATTATTTTGAAAGCAGTTTGAACTTTGATTCAATCCATTTCATCTATTCCTCATCATCCTCCTCCAATTCAGCGTCAAATTGTCAAGGAGATATTATTATTATTATTATAATATTTAGAGTGCTAATTCATATCTATTCAATTAAAATCTTAAATGTAAACTAATAATAGAATCTGAAACTACAACTAAACTACAAAAGGTGCAACTATACATATCGGTTCATAGTCCAGCAACCTAAAAATCAAATCCATATACGTATCTACAAATACTACTACTGCAAACAAAAATCAAAGTGATTTTTTGCCGGACTGGAAGAAGAAAACAAAACTTGTTCTACCCAAAACTTACTAAGGTCCACTTGTAAAAAAAATCAAAAAAGGAACATTTTATTTTCAAAGTGACTTTCGAATTATAATAATAATATAAAAAGGAACGTTTAAAAATAGTGTACTTTACTATACGTTTTTAATCAACTGTAAAATTCGTGAAATTAATTGTAATTACAAAAACATTCATCATCATCGCGAGAGACAATTTGTCTGACATCAAAAACAACATCAAAATCATCATCATCATATCATCACATCAATACTTGCAGTCGTCGCAAGAAAATTTCTTTAGCAAACCAGTCAACCTGAATTGAAAAATTCGTGAAATTTAAAAAAAATAAAGGTAAGTGCCCTTTTAAATTTATCAATTCTTTCATCTTATTTTTAGCTTTGTACTGTGTATGCACTACAATGAATCCATATAATGGAATCATTTTAAAGGACAAACCGGTCGGGACTAGAAACAAAAATGTTTATATGACTGACTGGACGGGATGTGCCTTTTCCTTTTATTTTCTTGCCTTTTCTGTTGTTATTCTTAGTGGCGTAGTATAATATGTAGTAGTGCGTATATATATGCTATCATTATGATGGAACAGGTGCACAAGTTATCCCCACCATCCACCTGAAAGCCACATCAGCACTGAACTGGAGTCAGCAGGCCGAGCAAGGCAGCTGTAAAATGATGAATGAATATAAAAAAGCTTCTTTTTAAACTTTTTTTCCCCTTTTGGTCGTCTTCCGTTCTGTAGCTTCTTCTGCACTGCTTTAAATATAAATGTCGGTAATGATATAAGAATGGTCATGAAATTGTAACACAAACGAAGTCATATTCATTCACAAATGCAATATCAACATCCGTTTTGATATTGTTTTGTTTTTAATGCCTCATTCAAGTTTTTGTAATGGTCATTATTAAAAAACAGAATCGAGTGAAAGGAAGATACATAAACTTAATGTGATGTTGTAGGTGGAAGCACGATTCAAGTAGTATGTATGAAATAATAAGCCATACACATGCATTCGTGTAGCTCATCCTTTCATTCATTTTCTCTTCTGCTGCTGTGATTCATATGATTGCATTGTGACCCTTAAAAGTAGTTCCAGTATATACCTATGTGAATTGTTGGGAAGGCATGCTTGCATGAAATTCATTCATCCTCCGTGTACACCTCTTGTACTTCCATGGCCGGTTGAATGGTGCTAATGATGCATCATCATCATGTCTCTCATATTTATTATATACAGTAGTAGAGATAGTTGGAGGCTCATCACCAGCACCTGAACACCGAGAAAAAAAACATGTTCTTGATGCTCATCTGGCTCTGGTTTTTATTTAGTTCAAGTTGGTTGCTGGAGGTGAAATGGTACACTTATGTACAGACCATTCTCTCCTCCACTCCTTCTGTTTTTCTAGTACGGTTTTGATTTTTCTGAGGTCTCCATTACCCCATGGTCCGTGATGATCCTGATGATGATAATGATGAGCCCATTGTGTTTACTCTGACTCTGTGAGTTTTTAGGGGAAGAAAGGAGAACTTTATTCTACCTTCCAGGTACATAAGTAGCTATATAGTGGCAAGTCAGCCGTGCTTATAATATGATGAGTGGCAGTGGACTATATAGCTCTTCTTTCCTTTCCTATTTCCTGTCATGTCCATCCGGTGGTGGTGGTGGTGATGATTTTTCATGTTTCACATCGCTGTCCTTTTTATTGAGGATTTCTGGAATTGACCAAAGTGGCATTGCGTAAACTAATCTAAATTGAAAAAATGTACAAAAAATACTGGGAATGCATCAACCTTTATGCAAGAACAAAAAATATGGTTGCTTGAAAGCAGAAAATGGTTCTATACTTCCTTTTTCCAGGTAGAAACAAAAAAAGTGTATGAAAAGAACGGAAACAGAGATTAACTTCCTTTCTAGCTTTTTTTACGTATATGTCGTGCTTTTAATTAAAGTGCCGTAAGTCATGTTTCAGCTTTCCATACAAAAAAGTAAGTGTGCATAAGCTCCCCGGATTACGAGTATCCGCTTATAAAAATACACATTGTGAAGTTGTTTTTTTAGCGTGTGGCATTATTTTAATTGGATGTAAATTCGTAATTTTCTTAATTCAAGAAGCCCTGTAGCAAGATAAATTATCATTAACATTTTTATTGTCCCTTAAATGTCATCATCTTGTTCCATGCTTTCATTTTTCTTGGGAAATGAAAAGGTTGGAAGGTACGCTAAGCAACAAAAAACAAAGAGAAGAGATTAAAGAAAACATCTTTACCTTTGTTATCCTGTTCATTATAAAGTGTTGTCATTAAATTGCAATAAGAAGCTTACTTCGTGACGAGATAGATGATAAAATTTAAGAAAATAGTGCATTTAATTATTATGTTTATCATCAAGCAGGATTATAATTACGAATCCTTACTATATCAGCATAAAAATTATTTTAACCAATTTAACGACTCTGCATTTTAAAATGAAAATGAATTAAGTTAACCTAAATACTAAATTGCTATAACTTAATATTTTGAACTGATTTAAAACAGTCAATTTTACAATTAGAGTTAATTTGAGAAATTATCAGGGGAAATTACTCAATTCAAAGTTAAAATAGTTAAGGAAAAATTATATAAGTAGGTATGCTGTCTGCCTAAAAGTGTACGGATTTAAAGCGCCATCAGTCGACAGTCACCATTGTGCTCTCTAAAATGAAAACGAAAGTGACAATTCTTCTGTGCTATCATTGCAAGTGTGAAATTTTTACTATTCAGTGATATTGCACTTCTTAATAAAGATTGCACAATCATCATCATAATATTATGTCATCTTGTGCAAAAAACATTTTTGCATGACAAGTACCGCCAATCCTCTTCCTCTATCACCTTGAGTCCGTTTTTTGTGTCTGGGCTGACTTACTCAAGAATACTTTAACTTTTGCCTTTTTACCTGTATATATTGTTGGCACGGCTCACAGGAATAAATGGATGGATGACTGGTCTGCTTCTCCCTCTACCTTAAAATTCATCATGACGATGATCCATGCATGCTTTGCTGGTTTTACAAGGGTTTTTTTCTTCGCCTCACCACTCACTATTCTACTGCAACTCCTTCCTTTCTGCTCTTATACCACCACCTTCCTTTCGTAGTAGTAATCATCATCATCACATCATGAAAAGGTAGGAATTGTAGGAGTATAAGCCATCAAACAGATGCAAACAAGTAAGCAAGCACTAATCTAAATTGCTGCTGCTGCACTGGCAACATGGCTCATTTCCGCTGCGATGGTTCATCTCTTTGAACCAGGTGTGCTCATTGTTGATTGTCAGTATTTTTTTTTATAAAAAGGGGTTTCTACCTATGACTTTCGGAGTTGGCTTTTGCTACATAGGTAGTCAGTCACTTGAACAAAAAAAATAATGTGATGCATGTGATACGTACGTAATATCTATATATGTATATTGTACATTTATTACAATGTCGTGATGTGCATTTTGAGTTTTGAGTTTAATGCGATATATTTACTACACATCATGAATTTTTAACTTGTTTTATATATACAGCCTAGAAAGGAACAATGTTGTGCAAGTATATCATTAAAATATGTTCACTAAAATATTAAATTCCAAGTTTTATATCAAAATGTATACCTGGGTAGGTACCATGGTTACATGTAAATGTACATAGTGCTTCGTGTGTGCATATGCTAAAATTGGGAACTGTAGCAAGGAAGGTAGACCAGATGAATTTTAATATGTACACACACACACTACCATCATCAAATTACTAGCGTGATGATGATTATCTTCGTCATCATAGTTTCTATTCTGTATGTCAGTCAGAAAGTCAGTGGAAAACTACATACACACACACACAACATTTATATAGAGACGGATGACAGATCTGAACGAATGAGAATGACACAGTTGATAACTGTTGTTGTGAAGATGACGATGATGGCATGAGTATAAACCATGAAATGAAGCTAGTGGATAGTCTATCATAGCGTGCGTAAATAGAAGAGAAAACATGCACTAAAAATCTTTTACATCCATCATCCCCATCCCCAATGCAGTTTTTGTAGCCAAGAAATCATAGTAAAACTAGACAAGATCGACAAGAAAAAAAACGGAATACGGGCTTTCCTTTGTCATTCCAAAAGGGTACTCCTCAATCAACCCCACACATATGAAACTTAACCACATTTTTTAAAACAAGAGGGAAGACATGGGAAATAATTTTTTTTCCCCTGTAGAAGTAGAAGTGTCAACAAATGTTGCACTTTCATTTTGGCACATTAAAAAGACAGCAAGGCAGGAAGGCGAAGAAAGAAAAGAAAAAAAACCTGTATCAACACCAGACGTCGTGTGGCGATGTGGTGAAGTTGTGCTGTTGTTGTTCAAGGGAGACAGCAAATGAGCAATAAAAAGATGATAAACTATATAGCAAAGTGAGAATACGACTTGTTATGTCATCACACAGAGCATCTCTCTCTCTCTCTCTCTTCATTCAAAGTATTACATACAACAACTTACACGAAAAACTCTTATATAATCCATCTCTAATGTATATTTTTGAGGTGGGTTTTTTTTCCTCTTGGTGTTCTGCCTCACTCATCTTTTCTGATGTTTTTCGGTATTCCTAACCTTAACCACTTTACCACATATCAACAATGTAAGCCCATACGGGAGTCATCTCAAAACACAGAGACACAAGCAAAGCGTCTTTATGCTTCTTTGTTTCTATTTTTACTCATATACATTCATACATACATAATGTATTACGTTACATATCGTGTATCAGCATCTATCTCTCTCTCTTTTTCTACTCCTGTCATTCTTTTCCCACTAAAGAAACTAGAAAAAAAAAGATGGTTCACTACATTTTTTTTTCTTAGAGGATAGATGAGATGTTGATGGGGTGGCTTGTAAATACATACATAATGCTGTATGCTATGATGAATATGTGTTTCTAGTAAGAGGAGAAAATACGAAGAAAAAAGAAACAGCAGCATTTGGCAAACGCCAGTCGCGTGCCACAACAACTACTACCACCACACACCGGTCGTCCAATGTCTAAGGTTTATAATAAGGAAAGGTACGTCTTCTGTTAAGATACAAGAAACTTGTCTTGTTTATCATCATCTTCATCTTACCATCTGCCTCTGTGTTTGTACCGTACGTCTGCTGCTGTTCTGGTGGTTGATGATCATCATCAACTTTTTTCTACAATGCCTTCTGCTGACGATGAGTGCTACTGCATATTATATATATATTGTACGTTTCCCATCTTATCTTTCTTTCACTCAATAAGAAGGAAAAAAGATACCTTTTTTTGTTATTATTATTACTACTACCACTCCTGCTATTAGATTGTGTATACGTGAGAGCACGTAACTGAAAACGTAATATATTGAGAAGGAAGGATAAGTGTTACTTTTTTAAAAACCTCCTTGTCAGCAGAAGCAACAAAGATGCGGCACGAGTCTGCCAGAAGGAGGAGCAGGATCAGCAGGAGTGATTACGAGAGAGGCCTGTTGTATGAAAAGGTAGAGCCTTTTTTTGTGCAAGGTTCTTGGTAAATGATGAACGAGTTGTTTAATCAAGATTGGGTGCATATTATTATTATGCATCTTGTATTTTTTCAATAGTGAAAAATAATGCCCTCGCACACGGTTGATCTAGAACTAAAATTTTTTTTGCTATTAATCAGTTCTTTTTGGCAATTAAGGAAAGGTTTTTTTTGAAAAAATCATAAAAAATGCATGACTATGTAAAAAGGTTTTCGAGTGAACTCGACTCATTAAGCATATTGTATTACCATATATTTTACGGGATTAAAACTGCATGCACGGTTATTTAAGCGTGTGTTTTTTTTGCAGTTGTGTGTGTAAAGTGTGCTGCATTTTTAAAAAGTGTAAATGCATTATTGTGATTTTTTTTTGTGATGATTGGATAGACTAATGCTTTGAGAGAGAATGGTTGGTGGTGGTGGGGGTGGGTTAATGAATGTTTGAATATTGTATGCGCAGTCAAGTTCACTACTGATAAATAATAAACTAACAGTGATGATGATTGTGATGATGAGGGGGATGCTTTTTCTGTTTCTGTACTCAAGTTCTCAATTTTAGGGTGAAATTACTGATCAGATATACAGGCAGTCAGAGAGAGAGAGAGAGAGAGAGAGAGTTTTGACCACTGCCACGTTCATATCACCATCAGTATCTGTATAATATGATATACCGTATCATGGTTATCGTTGTTATGATTACCACCATTACAATTGTACCGTGTAGAAAAAGAGTAACATGCATTGTTTCTACGTGGATTCACGTTAGGGTCATATCATATCAACTGCTGCTGCGTGTGTATTTTTGGCTCCCTTCGAAATATCCTATGATATCATATTTTCTACAGGATTTAAAGGAACCATATAATAATATCCCATATTATCATGTTAACTCCCACTACTTGCACTGCACTAGTGCACTTTCTGCTCTTTGTTTTTCCTCCTTTCCTGCTTTTTTTATGCTAACGCCACACGCACCACAAAGTTTGTCGGTTCCTTCATAAGTCGCTCTCTGGTCGTCGTCAGTTGCATTTCAATTCAATGTAATGCATCTCAGGTAGTCAGTCTTGTTTCGCGGTTTCTTTTGGACAGTTACTGTTGTACTTACTCTCAACAGACATAATAATATCCACCTCTCGATACAATTTGCTTCCTCATTTTCTTCTTCATCCTTTTTTTTCTCTTCATCTTGTTGTTAGAATTGCTCGCCATACGAGAAAAAGTGTGTTTGTAAGAATTAAGAAGCAACAGAAGGTCAGGGTGGTGTGTATAAAACCATTATTGTACTGCCCATTGTTTCACCGTGCGTTTTTTCCCTCACACGCATCTGTCAAATGAAGAAGCGGTTTTTCTTGTCCTTTTTTTAAACGTCTGCTACTCCTGCTGCCTGCTAAACTGAAGACGGAGAGAACCCGTCGCAAAGTAGTGAAAGCAAGCGCATTTCTTGTTTAGAGCTCAAGAGTGGCATTTCGCTGATGACGTGAAGTAATAGCAGAGCTGGCGCGTGCTTATTTCTTTCCATTTCCTAGTTAGTCGCCGTGTAGTTTATTGAGTCAGTTTGGAATTTTTGACTTTTTCTCAAACCAGACATAACATAGTCGACATTTCTGTTTTTACAAAAAAAAGTGTTCGTGTGCCGTATATAGTGCTGGTGGAAGAAATTTTTTTTGAAGTTTTTACATTTTTGCAAGTGATTTAGTGTACAAGGCCATCTTTTTTCTACTTTCTGAGGAAACTAGTATCTACCAAGAAAGAGTGAATCAGGTAATTATTCAGAGCAAAAATTAATTAATAGAAAAATTACCACGGACCATTATTTATCAGATAGCTTGAAATTCCGTTGTTAATGGGATTTTCGAAAAAATCCTCTTATGTCGTCATCACAGCACACAGAGTGGAAGTACAATTGATCCTTTTCGTTGACTTTTTTTTTTTTTTTGGCTCGGTTGCATATATAAACGGTTTACCATGCATGACGTGTTTTAAATAACCGTATTAAAATTATTATTGTTTTGTGTTGTATGCATTTATTTCTACGTTCATGTAACACAAGCCGAGGACCGACACCACCGGAAGTGCACAAAATAATTTACCTAAATAAATAAATACATGCTGTGTAGTAGTAGTATATCCCCTAGAACAACACAATCCTTTCACTATTTTATGTACAAATCCAACAGAAAATGCAGCAGTAGTCGCATTCGCATTCGTCCGTGTCGTTCTCCTTTTTTATTTAAAAAAAAATGAGACTAGTAGGGTAAAACATTAATGTGTGTGTGTTTTGTGTCCCCTCCCTAATCAAAATCAAACCAGAGAAGTGTGGAGTCGAAGTGGAGGAGAGTGGAATGGAATGAGAAATATATTTTTTTGGAAGCTAGAGTAGAAGGAATTGTTAGTAATGTAACAGCAAGTAGTAACTCAAGTGGTTGTGGAAAATAATGTATTTCTAGAAAATCTTGGCCGGTGCTGGTTTTTGGTGCCACATTATGGTCATGTCTGTTGTATTGCATACATAACAATTTTTGGCCCAAAATTATTTTGTTTCAAGTAACGTTTTGTTCTGTGTAAAACCAAAATATTAAGCACCATAAGTACCAGCACCATACCACTTCCCTCCCACTGACTTGTTCTCTTTCTTTTATGTTATGCAGCAAGTTGTTGGTGTGAAGTTTGGATTTGACTTGAATACACACACACACGCAACTCTAGCGAAACAAGTTTAAATAGAAGATGGTTCTATTTTCACACACAATTTTGTCAACTTACAAAATTTAATTTACAAGCTTACATTACAATGAAATGGGATGAAGGGAAACAAAGTAAAGTTCTTTTAATTGCTTGTATGTTTTACATCCCTCTTTTAAAGTCATGTGCGTAGTAATAAATGAAAATTTTGGTTAGGCAACCAGCAAATGTTTGTATAAATTGGATATATTGTCTAGAAATGAAAGTTGTAGAGATATCTACTCTTTTCAGCAAAATGTATAGCGTATTCTGAAAATAATGAACCGTATGCGTTTATTGTGCAAAGCATAATTTAAATTCTGTCTTTAAGACAACCATGATTGAAGTATATTAGAATTTTGCGTGGTTATTGATAAGACCCGTGTCCAATAAACTAGCAAGTTTTTTTTGCCAAAATGCAAACTACTCTCAAGCAAAGCAGACAACTTTTAGCCAGTCAGGATGAAAAAAAAGCATCTCGTCTTCATCCTTTTTTCTGATGGTTATCATCATATCTCCACCACCACCACCACCACTAGTGTAAGAACGACAAGGAGGAAAAACGTGTGTAAAATCCATTTTTCTTTCTTCGCTGCTGTAAAATTGCTCTTGTGTTGTGTCCGGATAAGTCGTCACGTCATCACTGCCTTAATAACGATTGCAGTTTCTTCTTGAAGTAGATTTTTTCTGACAAAAAATAGTAACGGGGAAAATAGCTGTATTACATATTCATATTGATATGCATCCTCCATGGCATCATTTGATTTTATGTATACAAGTTATTGGTTAGTATATATTAAGAACGTGTAAGATAAACAGAAGAGAAAAAGGAAAAAAAGAAGCAGAAAGTGACTCTTCAGTGAACCGACTGAACTTAAACTCTGCCAACTTCGCTGTGCTTTTCCCCCATTCTCATAAAACTATTTAGTACCATTAAGTCAAAGTCAAGAAAGAATACTACCACCATCACCAATACGACCTTAATAACAGAAGCAGAGAGAGAGAGAATATATAAGAACTCATTCATTCATTTCCTTCTTCTCTTCCTTTTTGTCGATTTTCTCAATCCTCTTTTTTCTCTCCATTCATCACTGCTTTCCTTGCTGTTGAGTAATGATGTATAAAAATATGTACATGTATAATAAGCACATTAAGATCCGACATCCATTTCTCCTCTTTTTTTCTTCTGCCTCTCACATGATCCCATGCATATTGCATGCCTGCTTTTAAGCGAAAAAAAACTCTAATGCTCCGCTATAATATAGTCTTTCATCTCTTTTCTTTCTCTTATTCCTCTGGCTCGTCATAATTTTACCCACAACACGTCGACACGTCACTCTCGTGTGTGTGTCTATATATATGTATGTATATATTTTTTGGTATAAAATGTTAGATAAGAGCCGTCATTATCATCGTGCAGATTATTAGTAAGAAAAGACTAAGGAAAAAAAGAGAGAAAATCCACTTCAGTTTATTATACTTTTTTTCCTGTTTTGCATATAAGCCAATAAGCTTTATTTCTAACTAGCCGTCCGAAAGAATCAGTGGCTCCGCCATACTAAAGAATATATAGCACACAATGATAACATGGCTGCATGTTTTTATGAACATGAAAAAAAAGGAGCAAAAAGAAAATAATTCCTTGGATAGTGCTCATGCTAAATGGAACAAGCATAGTTGAATTAGACTCTCTCTCTCTCTCTCTGCCTAAGCTAATATCCAGATAAGAAACCATTACTTACCTAACTTGCTATCACCGCAGCACACCGACAACAACGCCTTTTCTGATGATGTTGATGATGATGATAACAGCAGCGATGGTGAATATTTCACACATATTTTTTCCAAGTATTTGCTCTCATTTTGGTATAAGGTGATAGGTGCTGTTACAACTCCTATGTTGGTAGATACACATCATTCATTCCTTCCCGATAATCTTTTACAGTCTTCGTATAAAATAGAATGTCCGTGTCCGTGGTGGTGAAGTGGTTGTCATGACTACCAGAGTAGCCCCGTCAAACTTCATAGTCGATTGCGTAAGCACACACACACACACAGGTAATGCATGTATGTGTATAATAATGTGCATAGTAGATTATAATAATAATAATGATCACAATAATCCGTCTATACATGTTACGTTTGTATAATATTGTGTGTGTGTGCTTGTGTATCTGTCTTGGTCTCTGGAAAGCATATTATCTGCACCGTCATCATCAAAACAGTATTCAGCCATGAAACGAGAAGGAAGAAAAGAGGGAAAGAGAGAAAAAAAGAACAAGAAAAGAGACGTAGAAGAAAGGGCTATATTTTTTACGATGGTGCTTGCTAGGTTGTTTGCTTCAGTCGGTCGGTCGACAGACGATGAGTCTGTGTGTGTATATGCATTTTGATGTGATATATGACAGGATACATAACGGAATGAAAGGGCACAGGCTTCTTCACAGCTTATTTCACAGTTTCTTCATTTATTCTTCGCTCAAACACACACACACACTCAACATACCAAGCCGGATCTGTGTAAAGAATAAGAATTCCTATTTTTTTTGGAGATGGATGGATAGAAAGTAGTATAATATTCAGTTGTCTATTTTGCGTATGTAATCATCACGGGTATTATACGCAGACGGATTATTATTTTCATAACGAATAAGAGGACGATGTACTATATATTTTAGTGGGCGATGGTGCAGGTCATTCGTTTCCTTTTTTTTATTTTCTGCCCATTCTGTCTCGTCATCTTCATTGTCACAACTCCCGATGAATGAACTTACTTGCGTAATAATAATATGCTCCAAGTAAGTATTCACTTTTTTCTGCTCAAATTCTGAACAAAGCACTTTGTCTGACGGTGTTCCTGTTTGGTTTGTTTAAAAGAATGATACATTTTTTTCGAATTTGATAAGAAAATGGAAAAACGTCATTTTTAATACTCTGTCAGCCGACATCCAAACGTCAATAAATGAATTAGTGGTAATGACTCATGATTAAATGTGATGTGATCATTTTGTTGTGTGGGAAGGAAAAGACATTTTCTGCCTTTCTCTTTGTTATTTTCGCAGAAAGGGGAAAAAATAGATATTACGCGATATTAATGTGACTATTACTGTAATTATTTATAGGTGAGTGACAATACAGTTGCTATACAAGCTTGTATGCACTAGATAAAGCCAGATCCGATTTTGTTTCAGTGAATTTACATCATCTAAACACGAGGAGAAAAAAAAATACTTATGGGAAAAAGAAAGGACAAACGATGGCGTTAGTCGTTTTGTGTTTTCTTGAGTCGGGTTATTTTATTTGCTTTCTCTCGAGAAATTCTATTTTCGGTGTGTGGAATACGGACAGGTGGATGGGGAAGGACGGATCTAACGTAGTTGCGTATTATACAACCTAACACTTATGCATAATAAATAGAACAACATATTTTATTAAGAACGGACGGAATTGCACAATTGTATTTGTAGGTAGGTAGAGAGAAAAATAGGAAAATGAGGTTTACTTTATTTTATTGTTGGTATAGTGTTGTCCCTCTTTTTTTTGAAAATCGGTTAGATTTGTGGTTGTAAAAAAAGGAGGATGGTTATTCAAAAGTAAATGGGCATACTATTTTTCTTATTAAAATGGAAAAGGATGGTGAGAGGAGTCATTGTTACGTAATGAACATAATTTAACTTGACATACATGGAGAAATGTAAGATAAAAAGGGGAAAGTCGGAGAATGGAGAGAGAGAGAAGGTGGCAAACGTATTAAAATGGTGATGGCCACCTACGAAACCAAAATATTCTCACTGCTTACTTTTATTATACTTGGAAGCATCCACGGGCATTTTTTTCTTGTCAGTAATTGTGAAATACAAAAGCAAACAAGCAGTTTTTGCGACTTGCGTTTAAACTACACACTTACACACACACACACACTATTATGCATATTGGTTGGAGGTGGTGGTAGGTGGAAGAGTTGAGTTTTTGAAGGTGATGTCGGTGTAAACAAACGTTAAACAAGACCAATATGGTTCTCACTCTATCGTCGTCTTACTTTCTGGCGTCCTCCTCATCGTTTCGTCCTCTTTACATACAGTTGCTTGTTTGTGTGCCTTCTCCGTGAAACATTTATGAATTCTTAAATTGCTTGACTTGAGTTGAAGAGTTGAGTTTGTTGTCTGAGGTGGCAGTGTGCAGTGGCTCCTCTGCGATGTAATGGTTTGGTGTGGAATCCAGTTTGTTGTTACTTTTTTTCTTTCTGCATACACAGTTCGTTTCCATTTTTCGGGCTTCTTATTCAACAGAAGGAATATATGGAATGTTGTTGTGGATATTGACTGCTCTTTTAACCAAATTCTTGTGTTTGCAGAAACAAGTCTGAAAAAATAGCTCAAGATATTTTTTTTCAGGATTATATTTTTACTGTATGAGTTTTAAGTAGGCTAAAAAGGGCAAATGAAGAAATAGCGGACGACGACATCACCACATAACTTACTCCATTCCAATTGAAATATTTAGTAAAGTAGACCATTCCTCTGTGGATATATTTCTGTAGAAAAAACACAGTAGTCGCATTTATTGGCTCATTTGCATTTTTCCTATTTAGGTCGTTCTCATTCCTTTCATTTAATCCTGAACCACTAAAATGATAATATAATAATAATAATAATAAAAGGGGTAAAAATATCGGCAAAAAATAGAATATTACCTAAGTACATTTTTTATGCTTGCCCTTTTCTAATATGCTGCATAAGTACATATATACATTTTTTATTCCTCTTGAAGAAAAAAATGCCAAAATTTAAATAAAATCGCATATGTTTCTTCTCCAACTATTTTTTCTTCGGTTTCATTTTTCCATACCGTTTTCCTCCGTTTGTTTACCCCCTTTCGTTGTCGTCGTATATAGAACTATCATTCCCGAAATGTCGTCCAACATTCTTTTTTTTTACTTGGAAACGGTTGTTGATAGCAATGGTGGTGGCGTTAGCTACATTTCTACTAGGTATAATGTGACTGTAATCATATCCCCATAATAACAACATACAAAACTGCGCTAGCACCACCTTTTCGTCATATTTTTTTCTACGGCATAAAAGCAAAAATAACTCCCAGTGCATCAGAGAAAACATGTCTAAATCGAGTATCCACTACTGCTGCTATGCTACATATCATCAAACAATAAAAAGAGGTAACATTATATTGTCGCTTGCTGGTTCTTTCTAGGGAAAGAAAAGAAAACTCTTTTTTTTTGGTCGGTATATTTTTTTCCTTCGTTTTTGTGGAGAATGAGGAAAGGATAAATGGCACTTCTGTAATGTTTAAGTGTGTGTACGAAGATGATGATAACGGAGGCGGAAGACATATGATACCGCCAAATGAATACTAGAAAATATTCTCAGCGGACACCTTTGAAAACGTAGGGAAACGACATTTTTTTATACTGGTTCCTTTTCCTCCCTTCCTGAAAATGAAATCCATCGGATAATGGTATTCTTTCTCCATTTTGCGAAATGCTTTGAGTGCATCTATTACGTGGGTATATGTAGTAGGTATTCTCATTTTACAAATTATATTTCCCTGAATAAAGGACGACCAGACGAGAGAATTACAGACCGGATCTTCATTATACAACAAAATAGATTTTATTTTCTGGTAGGAAAGTTAAAGTTTGTAATGATTTGGTCGTTTGTTGTGATGCCTTTTTTGTCGTCCAATTAGTTTCACCTGGCCTGCTGCTTAAGATGAGATTACGATCAAAAGGGGAAAATATGTCAACAATTTTCCCCTCTATTATTATTACTTTTCACACCATAATATATACATGTGTGTTATTTATATATACCTATACATAAGCTGCACAGATAGAAATCATATTGTTGTAACGTCAATGTCCTCGTAATATAATGAAGTGTTTCTTGCTAACAGGCCAGATAGTTGTTGGAAATCCGTGTTTACAACTTATTTTCAAACTTGTGAAAAAAGTTTTTTTTTCTAACAGCGTTGATGAAAATGTTTAGTTGAGATGAACCGTTTTTTTCTGGTATCACTTTGAGAAAAAGCAGTGAAAAAAAGAAGACAAACCGTTAAACAGATTTTTTCCATACGTTGTGCAGTCACTTGTCAGTTTATATATCCGTCAGTAGTGTACAAAAAAATGCCAAAATCTATAGCCATGTATTTGGAAAAAAGCAGAAAGGTTAGCGCAATCAACGTTTTATCCCATCGTCATAATTTGATCACCAACTCTTTCTCAAAAGAAATACTATCTCAGGGAAACTCCATGTGTGTGTGTGTGTAGCATGTACAATATGTACACTTTCTTTTCTGTGTCACCAATGTCCTTCCATTTAACAAATCTATACCCACCAGTCATGCATTCTGTCAGAGTGTAGAGAAAAAAAATATATATGTGTATGTACAGGTGTATCAAAGTAGCAAAACTCCCTTTTCACCAATAATTTTTACTTTCCTTGGTAGAGAAATGATAAACAAGTAGAGTGATAACATGTTATTACGTTTCTACGAAGCTGCCAAAAAAATGTAGGAGGTCTAGTTCTGCCACGGCAAATGTAAACATTCCCTGCCCAACAAACAGTGACAAAATAATTTTGCATTATTGTAATGAAAAAAGAATGTTAGCGAGTTTTGGTTGGACTCCCGTCCGTTCCACCGTCCACCACTGGAAATATCCGATTAGCCTTTGTAGACACGAGCATTCATGGTAAAAGTGAAGAGAGAGAAAAAAAAATGGGAGAAAACTCGACAAAAATTCTTTTATATAACAACAATGAGAATAATTTCTATACAAAGTATGTATAAAAAGGTGTACACCTACATCTGTGAAAGCATAATATATGCAGAAAAGTAGGTTCTACTTCTATACTACACACACAACATAATATTTAATGTACATGAGCTATTTTTTGCACAACTATATACTATAGACTTCTTTTCAATTTGTCAAATGTCAAATTGGTTTGCTTGCTTACCTCTTTTCCTGCTAGAAAATTTCTGGCGTAGAGGAGCGGAAAGGCAAAAAAAAAGTAGTATTCAAATTTCATTCCTCCTCTGCTACTACCACCACCACCACCGCTACTTCTACCAGCAGCATATTTCTTCGATTCATTCTCTTCCATCCAGCCAGTCACATTCAATATTGGTCTTTTCATCACACTCCACTCACATGTCCATGCTCACAATAGACCAATTTTTCACAGAAAATGTACATAAATGTTATGTTATTATAAAGCTAGAGCTCCCTTTTTCTAGGTGAATGTAGTCGTTTTTTAGCCATTATCATCATCATGTAAATTGTAGCCACGCAAAATGCACTATTATCCTTCGTACAATGTACGTACATTATCCTCCAATAATATTGAATACTTTTGAATATTACATGATTCTCTTTGCAAGTGCATACGCAGAGCCGTGTCCGCCGTCCTCTCAAACCTATAATATAATATACTGGTAGAAAGGGAGCGGAGTAGTAGAGAATAGATGAAAAAAAAGGTAGACAACTTTTTCGCTAAAAGTTAAACGTCAAAAGTAATATTATAATGGATCGGTGGACCACGCCTGTAGTATACAAACAAAGCGTACACACAACACAACCATAACACGATGTTTTTTTTCCTGTTACACTTTTATCCATGAATCCATACACGTTTACCGTAGGAATATAAAAGCCCAACTAAAAAAAGTACATTATGAAAAGTTGCTACACTATATACATCGGTAGGTAGAGGAGAAAACTATTATAAATGAATACTTCATCGGCAGACAGACAAACAAACATGTATTGTGCATTAATCTATTCAATTTGATAGGTAAAAGATGACGATGATGATGATGGGTAGGTGATACAAAGTGTTCTGTTAATTCTCCGCTTGATCAAAATGGGAATGTAGATTAGATGAAATGAGAAGAGGTGTGTAATTTATAGGTGGACAATATACAATCATGCTCCGAGTACGGTTGATTTACATTCTTTCCTGCTAATTCCAGCAAATAGGTATTGATGTCGAATGAATCTACGTAGTATTTTGCTTCCACCTCTCCCACTCTTTCCATCAGCAAGTTCTGAACGGCAAGACAGAATAAACCGGATGTTGTTTGAGCTCACATATATCATTCTCCCAAATGTAGTGATGATTACCTGTGATGGCACACACGACAAGCTCACGACCATGAAATATAAATAGTTTTTTTTTGTATAAAGATTTGCTCATTGTTGTTTTCATTTAATTTTTTATTATTACATTTACACGTGGACACTAGGCGTCCCCATACAAAAAAAATGCAACATGTTAGTCAGTTTTACATTACCTGTTCGGAAAGCATTGTCCGGTTCCTCAGTAACTAGAGAGGAAATATAGATGTTGTTGTGTTCTGCGGTTTATGAAAGAAATGACTTTGTTCTGAATCGGTTTTATTTTGCCTACGGGAAATTTCATAATTTGACCGCGTATTTATATGATCTGCATGAATGCTGCTTGTAAACAACATTAATATTTGTTTTGGAAAATGGAAATGAGAGAAAGTGGGTTTCTTGTTTGCTCAGTTATATTTATAATTAAGCAAACAATTTATAGGGCGGACAGAATAATTCATAATGAAGCTTTAAACTGGTACATTGACGTCGGTGGCGGTGTTGGCAGCCTGGTATAAGTATCTAGTAAAGTAGTTCCGAGTAAACTTTCGCTCTCAAATATTTAGCAAGAATTTCATTCAGAGAAATGGAGGATCATTCAGAAAAAGGGATAGAGAACAAGAGCCTTTTTAAAATGCACTAGTTATGCAAATGTTAATTTGCATAAGGAAAAGTTAAAGAGGAGAACGCGTGTACTAGACACGGCAAGAGAGTTGTATTCTTTCATAAAAGTTTCATAAACGAGTTAAGATTTTTCTTTCGCTTGCGACTACTGAAAATGGTGACAATGAACAGATCAGTCAAGAAGAAGCTTGAAAAACAAGACAAACAACAACAGGAGAGGTAATGCAAAACTAGCTTCTTGGAATCCCATTCTAAATTCTGGAAGGGCACACACTTCTCTCTGTCAGGTTGACTGTAACATATGAATTTTAACAACGTTGTCACCTGATGGCGGAAACAATTGTCAATTATCTGGAAAACTTTCCTAATTCGTATAAACAAGTTAACTACGTGTAGTTAACCTGCCAACAAAGTTCATTTCATATGCATACATTATTACATGAGCTGAAGGCGACATTAAAAAGATTAAAATACTACTGGCTTTTTACTGCTATTATTATTCTTTTGCTATAATGATCTAATGACACGACAATAAAATACAAGACATGGTGAATCGTGTGGAAAAATGAATAAAATTTTTTTATTTCTTTTTGTTTTTAGAACGGATACCGGAAGATAACTGGAAAACGGAGCATATAAAAAAATTTGTAGCCCGTTTTTAATCTCCCAACGTAAATCCCCAACATCAACAAGCGTTCCTGCACTGTAGGAAGCAACAAACCAACAGAATCTCAGAAATCTGTGATCATCATATTTTGTTATGGATAATTCGAGTGCTTTGAGCCAAAGTATGGATTCGGTAAATACCGCAGCCGGAGAAGAAGAGGTAAGTGGATTTACCTTCGTTTATTATTGCTCGTTAGTACTTCTCTCTCAGCCTGTAATTAAATACAACACCATCGTAATACATCCTTTTATTGCGCCACTCTTGTGACAAGATTTGTTTAGTGTGTGGGTACTTGGGAAAAGTTACTACACATATTTGGAATCTCATATAATATAGTCAAGTCAATCTATTTAAGTACGAATCTCGTATTGTTAATGTTGCTACTATAAAAGACAAAAGAGAGCTATTAATATCCCTTTTTCCCATTCCCTTCTCAAGTATCCCATTAAAATATTTTTAATGGTCCAGCTATCATTACTTTAAGGAGGATTAACTTGACATTTTACACAAGCTCTCATTCCTAAACTAGTGTGGGCAGAAAATTATGGCGCAACCAAAATTTAACAAATAAAACGTTTTAGAGATCAATCCCTCTTGATATTATCTTACCAATTTCTTTTCTTATTATACCCTACTTCTCAGAAGTGATACAAGGAAATTGTCAACCATTTTTTTCTCATTCAACAATGCATCCTACTCATTTGTAGCTCCACACGTAAATCTTATGCAATAACAACAAAAATCGCCAATTTATTGCGTGATCCTAACAAGAAATCTATTTGCAAAATAAGAAAACAAAAATCT
The DNA here is from genome assembly GCA_027743765.1 of Coecobrya sp. COE2. NCBI lineage: Eukaryota > Metazoa > Arthropoda > Collembola > Entomobryomorpha > Entomobryidae > Coecobrya > Coecobrya sp. COE2. The sequence goes on from JAHZMV010007392.1 coordinate 101,028, forward strand.
GTGCTCGTTTCTGGCCTCTTCCCTTTTACGCAACTTTTGAATCCATACGAATCATCATGCATATAATACTACCTATAAAGATCTATTGCAGCAAGTGAAGTAAAGAGCAGACAAAAAATAATTATCAACGAAGGTGGGGGTCCTTCCGTTTTATTTTCCTACACAACACTCCTCTCACTCTATCTCTCTCTTATTTACCAAATATACATATCAGATCAGAAATGAATGGAAAATGGAAAGGACACGTCACAACAGCAGCGTTTGTTGCTCACACTGTGCTCATTAGCACACATCCTTCCCTTTCTTCTCTGCAAGATATTATATATTTTTTTAAATACCAACAAAAATAACACTTTACAGAGAGAGATACCTTGTGTGTGTATGTGCCGTGCACATATCATATTGTTGGAGATTGGGCGTTAATTCTTTTCTGCCATCCCACAAGACACATACAGATAGTTGCAGTTTATACCAACGTGAAATTTAGCATTACCACGCAACAAACTCTGTGTTGTCGTTGTCGTCCTTTGGTTTAACTTTAATAACAGTATTATTATATACGGACAGAGAGAAAATCTACATTGTTTCAGTGTAGCTATTCTCGGCATATTGTTCAGCGCTACAAAATGACGACGACGACCATGCGAGTGAACGGGGTTGTTTTTTTGTTTCATATCGCTGTAGATTATTTCCTTGGTAGTCTGTCTACACCTCTAAAAAATAGGAGTAGTTTACATGAAGACGTGTAAATTTTTAGGATTTTGACTTTTTGGAAGAAGATTGACTACTGACCAAAAACCTGCCACTTGTGCGTGATACCGTCCACATTTTCTGTGTGTTTTACTTACAGAAATTATATGTAGCTTTGCACCAGGAGTGTATAGGCAAGACGTTATTTTAAAACGTAACGTTTTAGGCAAGTAGAGAGGAAGAAGGAGAAAATGATGCTGGTGAGGATGATGATCATGATGACTGACTGCAAATTATCGGTTGGTCAACAGAGCGTTTCTTTTACATATTGCCTGTTGTATTGTATTACTATTATTATTATTATTCTATATTATTTTTACTTAGGCTAAGAATGAGAGAGAATAAAAAGAAGATCACATCATGATCATCATCAACAACATGACTGCATTGTATCCTCTGAAAGTGTACACGCTGTGTTTTTAGTTTACTCGGCAACTTTTGCGCGAGAGATACGCAAAAGTAAGTAGAGTGAAGTGGACTAATAAAAAAATTAAACATTTTCCATTTTTCCACATAATCTTGCAGCAGCAGAAGCAGCTGCATTGTTGTATGTGTGTATTGTGCAAGTACATCATCATAACACTATCATTTATTATTATCATCATCATTACCGTACTTTACGTTTTTGCTCGTACCGTGAAATGAAATTTTTTATTAAAAGGGTAAGATATGCGCTATGAAACTTTACAAAAATATGCCGAAAGTGCCTTTTTGTCAGGTGGATTTTGCAGGAAGGATATATACAAAGCGGTCAAAAAATACAGAGAAAATTTCCTTTGCAAAGTTTATCGTCATAGTAATTATTATGTTTATATGACCATAAATGATGATGACGAGGGTTCGTCAAGTATGAAAATGAAGTGCTTTTGTTGTTTTGGCTGTTGTTTCACTTGACACGCTTTTCTATGTCATGTGATGATATGATGGCAACGACGGTGAATCATTTGTATACCCCTTCCGCAGGTAGTTTCTAACAACTTTTAATGGGTTTATTGAATCAAAATTTAGAAGTGGAAAGAAAATTAAGTAAATAAAGTAAATTGACCTGACGGTGAATATATTTTTTGGTGTCCGTCCTGCGTAGGTATTATAACAGGTATCATTGCATCGCATTATTCTCCGATCGTGATAAAATGTTAGCCAGGGTTTATTTTTTTTACGTAATGTACACTAATGGGAAGAGCAAGATAGACAGTGAGAAAGAGTAATGATGGCAGGACATAGAAAGAAAGAGAGAGAGAGATGCAAAGAGTGAGTGAAATGGCTAAGGTAAAGTTAATCCAAATCCATCCGATTGTATAAATATCACTAGTGGTCAAGTGGATTTCTAATGGAAGGCGAAGGGCCGGAAGGGAGATTTCACTTCACTCCTGTTGTTCACCTCTCTCTAAAAAAATGTTTTTAATCAATAGAAGAATAGAGACGATGGATCTTATGTATCTATGAACCCAAAGCCATGCTAAAGATAAGTAAAAGATAACTTTGGTGAGATGGTGGTGGTGGTTGTAGAGCAGTGCAAATTGAACATCATCAGTTTTTATCTCTCTCTCTCTGAGATCTTTCTCTCTGAGATCTTTCTTGTAGGAATAGAGGAAAAAAGTACGGTGGTCTTGGTCTGGGCCAACTCCAAAAAGTTAAAGACACTACACACAACTCTGTGTGCATCCTGCTTACTAAAGGAGAGAAAGATTGGGAAAAGATTTTTTTAGAAAAAAAAAATGAAGAGAGGGAGAGAGAGAAGTCCAAGATGAATGTAATCCATTAAGGTAGCCTGTACAAGCCGTGTAAGTAGAGAATATAAGTGTGTAGTTTGCTAGCAGTAGTGGGCAATAACCTTAATGGAAGATTTACACGGGTTTGGTTTGAAAAAGAAGGAACGTAGAAGGTGGTGGATGATGATGATGATGAGGATGATCATGTTTTTTTTCTCTCTCTCTCTCTTAGTCTCAGTGTATTTTGTTGGAAAGGTTGTTGTAAGATTTTTTTTTCATTGGCAAACAACACACTGTACATATTGATTTCTCTTCATGATTATCGTGAGAGAAGGGCTACAACTGGTGAAGTAGATCTGTATCTGTGTTCTTTTTCTCTACCTCTCTTTCTCTGCTCACAATTACTAGAAAATGTATAGTATTTTCCAAAAAAAATATATGAAATAAATGCTCCATCTCTTCCTCACTTTCGGTCAATTTAACTGTTCTTCTTTTGGTTTTTTTGTATGAACGAGTGGATAAAGAGTACACACTTGACATTATCAAAATAAAATTCGGGAAAAAAGTCCTCGATGAAGCGAATGATGATGATATATATATCATGAGATGATAGTATCCGACTTGATTTTCTTTTTCCTGTTGTTCATATCCAATGAGCTATATGTACCGCTGCTGCTGCAATAAATGACGGAAATCTATTTTTCCTCCGTTGCTCTTATGGATTATTTGGAGAAAATCTAACCTACAAGCTGTGTCCTTGAGGTGCAGAGTAAAATAATGAAGTTTTGTACCTGTTCACTGAAAAGTATATTTCTTTGCTTGTTGAGGCAATGCAGTCCTCTTGAGTTCAGAGAGGATGATCATCATCATCACGACGATCAAATCAAATAAGTGAACAAAGTCTGACTGACGGTCTCCCAGTAACGTATAGATAGTTTCAGGTATGTAGTAGTATTCGCAACAACTTTATTTGGTTCACTTTTGACTTTTCAGAGAAAATAAATAAATAATCAGAGAGGATGATGTTGATGAAGATGATAGTAATCAGGAAAAAGTCAGAAAGCGTTACGGCGGAAGGAAAGGTGACATACAAAAAAGACATGACATATATATTTATGTAAATTCAAAGTACATACATAACCATTTATAATACTCATTATAACTCCAAAAGGTATACATACGCTCTCCTCGATATCATGTCGCCAAAAATTGTAAAGAAAACATATAAAATATTATGTGTAGTATGATGATCTCTTTGTTGAATGCATTGTTACCTGTTAACGAGCCATACCATAATAATCATCATCATCATCGCATCTTCATCGTCGTCAACGCGATAAAGTCGTTTGCTTCTTGAAAAGGTTAAAATAGCACATATGATAGTAATAATAATAATAATACCTACCTGTGTAGGTATACAATGATAGTGATTGTGACGGAAAGAATAGATTTTCGAAATTTTTTAATGTTTTGTTTGTAGGCATGCGGATAAAAGATAAGTAATGTTACAATAAATGCAAACTTAATTTTCTATAGTCCATAAATTTAATGCAGACACACATACATACAAGGGATATTTTATTTTTTTTGAAGAGGACAGGATTTATTTTATTATTATCATGATTATTATTTCTGGGAGTAGTTGTATATTTTTGTCAGAGAGTTGCTGAGTGAGAGTAGTAAAAGCGTAACGAAGGGAATCCAATCGGAGTTCCGCTCTTCTCACTCAAAGCCATCATCGTCAATATCATCTCATCTTTACAACAAAAACTAAACTTCAAGCCATGATCTGCTCTCTCTCTCTATCTATCTCTCTTAGCAGCGGGAGCAGCGGCCCAGCATGCACTTTTGTCTGAAAATATACATAAAACCACTTGTCTTGTGCTGGTGGCTTGGCAAGCTATTATTACACTCTGATGTGTGCTAATATAAAATATACAAAGTATGCAGTGTGTGCAAACTTAAAATGTGGTTATCAAATTCATGACGATGATGATGATGATGCTTGATTTTGCTTTCCGTTTTCTGTTCCTCCTGATGGATATCTGGCCACATTTTCATCGTTTTACGAAACTGGAGTTGTACAACTTTTCAAATCTCCGTCTTGTATCCGCATAAATACGTCAATATTATCGAGGTACATTCATTTGCACTATATAGTGCAAGCTGGGTTCAAAAAATTATATTTAGTAAAATGTATACCTACTACTGAGAAACAGGAACTGACAATGAGAAATCTGGTGACAAATGATCTACACATTTGTTTTGTTCCTGTGTAGGTGTCTAATATTCAGATTCAGAGTTTAGGTTAATGAACGCCTAACAATTCTACAAGTTGTTCTATTTAATAGATTTCTCCTGGAATAAAACCTACCTCCCGGAGTTAGTTAAAATACATAATAGATTCTCATGGCAATAATTACTTGGGATCATTTTCCTTTTTTGGAAAAAAAAACTGAGACGAAATAATAAGTAGGCAGGTGGAAAGTCACTTGTTGGGGCATATGTATAAGGAAGGGCAGATAAGGTGATGCCGCTTGGGATGATGAGATTTTTTATATTTTATGTAGGTTTTCAAATTACGCCTCATATTTCCCTTCCATTTTCTCTGTATGCATTTAAATACTGATTGCACTCCCCTGTTGGCTCTTTACTAACTTGTCAGGGTACCTATACACCTTTTGTTTCGGTGATTTTATGCTCATTCTGTGCAATCCACACGTCTCTTTTATTCCGCACATTAAAACCAACACCTTTTGTAGTTTATTGAAAATGGCACGGCAAATTTAACTCATCTGATTGCGTTAGATTTTGAGACTAGATTATAATTTTTCAAAAAACATACAACATTGCATTCACATAGTTTTTTATCGCAGATTAGCGTTATAATCAAAATTCCCAATATTATATGAATCATGAATCCTCCTAGCTTGCTGAAAAAAAATAAATACATGTAAATTGTATATCTCACTTAATCATCTCGCCCATTTTATATCGCTTTTGCCGTGTCAACCGCCAAAAAACTCGTTTCTACTTGAACTCTTTTAAACTAAAAATATATACCTACCTACTACATAAACTACAATAAAATAATATTATAAGTTGTTCCATTTGTTAGTTTTATACTAGAAGCCAGAAGTCGTAATTACTTTTTCCTGACTGGTAATGGTCAAGCATCGGGCAATGGTCTTCATGGTATTGTGATTCAGAACATTATTATTACCATCATCAACATCAACAAAACCATCATCGAAATCTGCTTTTGCTATTACAATTTTCATAATACCATTTTCCCTCTTAATAAATACAAGAGAGAGAGAGAGAGAGAGAGAGAGATGCAAGTAAACCCAGAATGAAATTTATTTCAACAATCTTGATAAAAAAAACGCTACATATTTATATAGAAAGCAGCACACAAAAATTTCAACCGGCATAGATAAAAATCTTATTATAGTTTTAAATCAATACACAATTCTAACAAGATCGATAAAACCTTTTTAAAAACTGTAAAGAGCCTCCTCGTCTAATGTACAATTTATGTTTGAACGATAACAGAATTAATCAATGAACCGTCCTCTTCATGTTAGCAAACCATATTACAGTAATAATTATGCCGCTACACATCACATATACAGTAGCTACATATATTACTACAAATAGAGATTAAAAAATATTACCATGTTTTATTCATTTTCCTACCAAAAAAGCAAATAATATTAATATACATTTAGTAGCAATGGCCTGTTCACCGGGAGGAAAGGGCTCAATCATAATAATCACCGTGAGCATGACATTTATCGTTTTTATTCCCTCTTCTACTTCTACTCACACCACACGGCCACTGTTCATTTTCTGAACATAGGACCTGTGTGATAAGTGAGAGAAGCTCAAAAGTTGTAAAAAAACGGGGCACGGGCTTCATAAGACCACTTCACATCTCTCTCTTTCAGACTATCAGACTTACACTCACACACATCCTCTCTTGACGTGTGCCTTTGCTGCCTGTGTGTATCCACTCAACCTTCTCATCTCACAATCTATCTTTCCTGTTTCTCCTCGCGTCTCGCGTGGAATGGTAACGAGACGAAGAAAATGCGTGGAATTTTCTTATTCACACACAAAAAATATATAATATATTCTTTTACTCCTACCATGCCACTTATTATTATGTATATCTCGTGTACAAATTTTTTTTACTACTTTTTTCTACTACTCTGGGCTCGTTCTCCTTTTTTTTAAAAGCTCACCTCTGTTTTCATGTTTGAGGTCTCTCTCTCTCTCTCGATCTGCAAGAAAAAAAATAGAAGGATGGTACATATTAATAATACTACCATTATTAATAAGGTAGACATTGAGTAGTAGTATAGTGTAATGCTAGTGAGTAGTACACGAGAATGTAGGGACATGCAACATACAGATCATCTTCATCATCATCCTCATCTGTATCTCTTTTTCGGTAGTTTTTCTGTTAAAATGTGATGCCTTGTTCTTGTTGTACATCATCTATATCACGATCATCATCATCATCATGATCATCTTCATCACAGGAACATCCTATCGTGATGCTTCTGTGCTTGCTCAACATCCGAGAAATATTTATGCACCATCCCATCCATCCTCCACCACACATTTTACTCTGAAAAAGGCTCACTCTCTGACTGACCGAATAAAATGGGAGAAATGATATTACATGGTGAGTGTTTTAGCAGTAGTGTTGCTGCTACTGCAGTGCAATTGGTTTCAACTTTTTAGCTCTACACACCTTTATGAAAACTTTACTGTATTTTATGAATGATGCATTCTTCATCTTTCCTCGTGTTTTCTCTGCTGCTTCTGCTGTATTTCGTTATTCTCCTGATGCTGCTGCTGGTGTGTGATCTATCTACGATCTATATGGCAGGTTATGAGAATCGTACATTTTACAAGAGAATTTTACAAAAAAAATATTTTCAAGCTGAAAATTCATATAAAAGTGGAGGAAGGAAGCAAGAGAGTTTTAAATTATTATTTTTTCCATGTTTTCAGTTGAATGTACAATTTAAGAAATGGGCAAACAATGGAGAATATTTTCATTATGGTTGGTAGGGTTGTGTGTTCATTTCACTAAAAGTTATTGTTTACATTGGTAATTAATATTAATTACTGTAAATGAATACGACTGCCGGGCATCCAATGCATAAAATCCAATAAAAACAAGGGAGAAAATTGGGTAAAAAAAATGTTGACTGTTAAAGAGAATGCATCATCCTACCTACCTCTACCCTCATTTATAAGACCACCGTGTTATTATGGTCAGAGCAAATAACCTTTGCTGCTACAGTTTCCGCATAAAGTTCCAGGTGGAGAATAAGCGAAAGTAGAGAAAAAAAATCATCACAACTGCTTTATCTCAATATTGAGAAGTTAGAAGAAGAGAACTGCGCGGATGTCATAGTGACTGGAGTGGAAGTAGAAAGGTGAACTCGGAGGATAAAGGAATAATAAAAAAGTAGACTAGGAGTCGTGGAGATGAACAAAGGATAAAGTGAGGGAGGGAGAGCGGGAGAGAGAGAGAGTTTAGCATCAAGAAGATTCACATTTCCATTTTTTCTTTCTCCCATTTTCTTTATATCCTCTTGCTGCACTGTAATGTACATTCTCCATTCATTTATAGAGACATATTATTATAATGTTTATGCCCGAATCTAGTGACTAGAATGGATAGATACATTTTTTATGCATAATAGACAAGTTGAGAGAGAGAGAGAGAGAGAGAGAGAAGTACGGATACAGGAAAGAAATTATTATTGCATTATTGCATATATACCGTTTTTTGTATGTAATCTCACCTGCCTCTTCTCCTCATTCATGATGATACTTGAAAGCGACTGCAGAGTGTTGTACACCTCCACACGGTCGGTATATTACACTTTATTGTGTGTTTTCCATGAAATGCCATATCATAGATCATGTGGCAATATGGCCAAACAACAGAGAACATCAATAAGGTTGATTGTGATGTTCATCTTGGCTTTGGTGTTTTTCCGTATGGTTGTTTTCCTCTGCCATTTACCATATGGACGTGTGCACTGCTTCTTTTTTTACCTGCTTTTGCCTAGGCCTCCTACACACCTTGTTCTAGTAGTACGGCGTAAACTTCCTGTATTGTTTCTGGTCTATATATCTTGTTGACTGTCAATGATTTGCACTATATACGCGAGTATGACGACAAAAGCCAAATCTCAGCAGAGAGTTTTATTGTTGCTATGTAAGCCTGCTGAGAAAGTAGAAAATAGTAGAAAATCATGTTCCCTGCTGCTGTCAATATGTTTTCTTGATGATAATAGTCATTGGATCAAAAGAAGATCATGTGACAGTGTTTTACAAGGTACTTTCCCTTGTATGCCTTATGTATACACAAAGCAATAAAAAAATATTTTGCTGACTGAATGATAGCTCTCTTACTACTGTGGATTGATAGAAATAAAAGGAGAAATTGTAACGAAATTTGATGATATTATGATGATCATCATGGTTCTTCATACATATTTTTTTATTCTAGCACACACACAACTGTTATGCAACGGGAGCTCTGATAGTAAATGATAAATGTGCTATGTGGCCATGTGATGTAAGAGTGGGAGAAAGAGAGAGAAAAGATGATAAGATCAATTTTTATATTATAACAGGAGGAATAAGATAAAAAAAAATTGAGAGGAAGTGAGTGAGCCTTTGGCTTGGGTGTATGTTGAGAATATCAAGTAGTCTAAATGATTTTCACTGTTTCCTCTTCCTTCCTTCCCACAATTTTTTTTCTTCTTGCTCTTCACCCTCTCTCGTCTGCTGGAAAAATAGAATATAAGTGGCGTGCTCACTTGCTCTCTTGTCTAGAATGGATGAGAAGATGTATGGTGGTTATTCACTTACACCAAAACTCTGCTCTGGAGTCAATATATATACGTTAACGAAGGGTTACCCTTTCCAAGCTCACCTGCTTTGAAGCGAGCGCATAAAAGTCAAAGATAAGCAGAGTGGCTTTTTATTGGAT
>JAHZMV010007393.1:0-10609 GCA_027743765.1 Coecobrya sp. COE2
AATGAATTACTCGAAGCAATTTTTCTACCGAGATTTCGATTTTTAGAAAATGTTTATTGAATTTCTTTTACGCAAATGTACACATCTACACACAAGAATGAACTTTTTAAAAAACTGGACAAAAGCACTCTTCAGCTCGTCATAAAAATGAGTTTCTTTAAAATCACAGTTACTTCATTTAATGAAAAAGTACTTTTGTCGATATTCCTCCATAATTTAGAATGCTTCTAGTTATTTTTTAAAGCTTTTCACTGTAAAATGTTGAGGGAAAGGCTTTTACACAAATGCATTTCATGGTAGTCAATGAATGATGTAGGAATACCAATGTGGTGCTTTGGGATACATTTAGTTTTTAAATTAAACTGAGATTTTTTCCTGCTTTCCGCAACCAACCCGTAGTTGACTTTCTTTGTGTAATAAATAAGCTATTATCGTTGCACTGTTTGGGGTAGTGCCTGTCACAAGGAAAATATTTGCTGTTGCTGTTACAAGAAAAGATATATATATTTTATAAATACCTACCTGCCACACTTTGCACACATAAGATACCACATACCGTCATCATCACGTCAAAAACTTTTTCCAGAAAAAAATGGAAAAGATTGGAAAAGCGCACGTTTTCCTGGTTCTTCTTTTTCTCGTCCTACTGTGTTCTGACTTTTACCTTTCTTATATTTCTGTGCCCACAGCTGCATGGAAAATCATCAAAGGCTGGCTTCCCCCAAAATTCGTTGACAGAGTCAAGTTTGTTGACAAGAAAACACTTAAGGATTGGATAGATGTGGACAACCAGCTGGCAGAATGGGGAGGAAATGACAATTACACGTATAAGTTTGAGCCAGAAGTCCGAACCAAGAAAACCATGCCAAATGGTCGTGGCCCACCTGACCCGAAACCAAGAAAAGTAAGTCGTGTGTGTTGTAACAGCAAACGCAGCAGTAGCAAAAGCTACATAAGATGAATATAATAGGTATATGGAACAGAGAAAAGAAAGGGAAAAAATAAACAGCAAACAGGAGAGAAAAGTTCCCCAAAAAAACGAACCAAGTCACTTGTTCCCCACACATCCCTAAATACCTATACAATGAAAGGGGAGTAGCAAACCAATATAGTGTAAAGAAAGACTCACTACAACAACCATCATTTATATTTATATATCCTGAATTTCATAACCGACTTGCACACAGGGCTTTGCTACATTTTATGCCACTTTAAGTTGGCATAACATGTAGAAAATCGTGGCAAAAGTAATCATAATGCAGAGTCAGCAAAAGATTTCCCGAAGCAGAGAAAAAAAGTTAGTTTCATTTAATTTTTTTCTTACATTTTTTTATAAAAGTTTTTTTGCGGGTGGAGGAGAAAGGTGATATATGAAATTATGTATATGGTTTTTGGCTCAGCTATAATAGCTTCTACTTTATTCTTCTCTATTCTTTTTCTTAATCCTTCAACTTACCACTACTTTTACGAAAAATACGGCAGGATGCTACCTCATTTAATTTAGGCGATATTATTAGGTAGTGAGTACCTTTTGTTACCTTTTTCTTGGTTAACTCATACTTTCACTGATTGCGTAATACAGAAAATGGAGAAAGCGAGCTAACACCATAAAATTGTGTCTGATAGGTAATGCGGTCTACCAGACCAGTTGTTCATGACCTGAAGGTAGTGAAAGAGGGTTAGAACGTAGATATATATATATACAATGAATAAAAGTTGTCTGCTAATTCTTTCCTCGTTTATGTTATCCTTGTAGTACCATACACAAACACTTACGACCCACTTAGCCATATTCTATATATATAGTGTCTCTAGTAAGAGGGAAAAGCGTTGTGATAATAAGATTGGTATTTTTTGTCTGTTTCTTTATTTCGTTGGATGAACCGGAAACCTTATTAACTTTCCAGATGGTTCGTGCACGAAAATGAAAGTTTCATGTTTCAAAAAATATATTTTCCTTGATGGTAACATCATACACCATAATCTGAAGCGTGCAGGCGGATGAGGAAATTAGAAAAAGTTTTTTTTTACATAACGGATAGGTTCAATAAATTTATAATATACTGCATTCAATAATTGGTAGTACAGTTGAAATTAATTTTAATGAGTGAAAGTAAGCTTTAGCGTGAGAGCGTTCGATCGATGGTTTTTCCATATTTTAATGATAGTATCGGACCATGAGAGTAGTACTCTAGTTGAGTATAAAAGATTAGTGTAGACTTGAATTAAATGTTACTAATTATATTCAACCTAATGATGAATGAGCTGAGGATAAACATAAGTGTTCGGTCTTTTCCCAGTAAATCTATGATATATGTAATAACCTAGTGATCTTGAATGTAAATTCTTCAAGTCTAGTATATACCTTATACACCTTTGTATTGTATCGAATATAAATAAGCCTGCGCATTTAACTCTCGATTCTATTTGAGTTCAGTTTCCATTAATGCTTCCCACCTATTCAAACAGTGTCCTACACCCCATTCATTGAAATTTGTTGTTCTTGTATAATGAATGTTTTTTCATCATCATTCAATGTAAACTAGACCGTCATCTGTCCTGGTGAGATTACCTGAGCCAATTATTACCAGTTATGAGCTTTCAAATTCCATAGAGCCTCTTATTGTCCGTTGGTTTTAAGTGCAAATCCGACACTATTCATAAACGGATGAGTCTGTCGTTGTGGCTTATGATTAGTTGTAGTAACCTGTTGTCGTTTGGGGCTACTTGAACTTTTCCAACTTGATACAGAATTTTGATGAGAAAGCGTATTTATATTCTTTGTATCATTTTCATTTGGAAAAGTACTAACAAGGATAAGGCATAAAATATAATTTTTATATCCCTATTTGTTTCAGTCATTAGTCATAATAGTCCATGGTGTACAGTAAAGCATCTGGGTATATTATCAGCAGGGAAAAGTTTTTATGCCTCATTATAGGTTTTATGTGCTTAGGGCAAATTAGTAAGATAGTTACAGAAGCACTGCGGCTGCCCACAACAGAGAGGTGTAGAATAAGTTCCTAAACACCTACTTACATCGAAAAAGTTATTCGGATTATCATGGTCTGACTGCCTGCAGTCTTCGCTATCATTTTTGTTTCACTAAGCACTATATTCCATATTTTTCTTTCATAACCAATTATAGTAAATGTACTATGGGTTAAATTATCATATAAATAGATATACGTGCAGTATGTTTATTGCACTATAAAATTACTACTACTGAATATTTCTCTGTGGCTGAATATCTACTGGGCGTTTGCTGTTATAGAAGCTGCTGATATAAAACAATACGGAACTAACGGAACATTCTGGCAGATGTATGGTCACCCTCGAAATGGGGATCTTCGTTTACTTTTACATGATTTTGTATCTCATTTATGCTTCCACATTGTCAAATTACAGGGTAAACATTCTGAACCTGGATCGCCAGTTAAGTCACGTGGGAGTAGTGGAGCGGGTACGCCAATTAGCTCCAGTCCTGCCCGAGCGGCTTTCGCTCAAGGCGGAATGGCTTCGATGATAACTCCAGGTAGGTAAAATATGACAAAACTACGAATGCTCCAATAATGTACATGAAAATTTAATCTGATTGTATATAACAATAAGTATACCAACCCACAACCAATAACCCTGTCAAAAATATGCGGTCTGAATATAATAATGAATTGGTTATACTCTTTGTATAAAAATATCAATCATTTTATTTCCCTCTGTTGAGTTTCGTTATCTAATGCTTGTGTTACCACAATATAATGACTTTTACAGAAAGCAGTTTGGCGGAAGTCGACGAAAGAATTACATTCAAGCCCACAGAAAATGATGAATATGCCTGTCGTCTTCATATCCAGAATATAGCACAAGGCTCCTGTTCAATCATCTACAAAGTAAGTCGACTTTTGTTGTTGTTGATTCAGCAGCAACCAACGATGCTAAATCAATGAAAAAAACCTTTTCATGTCATGTTTATATACAACTATTTATTTACTTCTCCGCTCTGCTCTCCCTAACTGCATGGGTTCCTTATGAAACATGCATTGAGTTTTAAACTTACGTCATTTTTGTGTAGGTTGATGCGCATATATCATTTAGGCTATAGGCATAGGTACCCGTCGTTTAGGTTTGTATGTATTTTCCACAATACATACCGCACAACTGCAGAAAAAAACGATCCATTCTTTAGATTTTTCATGTAGTCACCATCTATGTTCATATTAGCCAGTATATTACTTCATTTATCCAACTCAACCAGCCATTTTACAAACTTCTTCCTCCAAAGTTATTCATGCCAGATATCATCCATCCATCTGCAACTATCCATTTTTACCATCATCATGATGTACCTCATAAAAATATTCAAAAGGTTTGCTTTGGTTCTGGTTGCACTTCCTTCTCACTTTTCTTTCACGAATACATCCATAGAGTTCCAGTCAATAGTTTTGTGTAAGTGATCTTATACACGCTTGTTAGTGTACTTTTATATTCCTTTAATAAAAAAGTAGCACAATATATCAAGATTCACGTTTTCTCCCTAGTCAGTCAGTCAGTCAGATTTCTGTGGAAAAAAGGAGAGCAGAGGGAACGAAGTACCACTGAAATTTAGTAGGAAAGAAAAAAAGAGTTTTCTGGAGAGGTTTTAGTTTTAATACATGAATGCATGGTTCACTGGTTACTTTTTCCTACACTACCCTTTCTGTGCTGTTGAAGAAGAAGACGCATACATGATTGTGGACACCGCACACAAGCCTCTACTCCAAACCTTTTTTCTCTTTTCTTTCTTTCTCTCCCGTGGATTTACATGGTTTTTATGTATTCACAAGTCAATAAAATGTATCATTCTCCATTTTACTTTCCATGCTACCCCAAAACAGCAAGCAAGTAAGCTTTGTTCAGCTGCTACCACCTCCTTTTTATTTTTTAAAACTATTGTCGGGATTTGGGACTATAGGACACCTACACTCACCATGTTATGGTATAATATCATCGTCATCATCATGAACAATATTATAATGGGACAATGCATATGAGGATTTTCAGGCTTTCTCTCGCGTAGGCTCTCATGATATTATGCAACATTTCCATGCAGAACGACACTCAAAACGATGACGATCAACGAAACGACAACTACGATATGTGTAGAAACCCGCCGAAACGTGCTTTGGAAATAGAGGCAATCAGAAACAGTAACAACATGGCTAGTAAGAGAACATCAGAAGAACGGTGGTGCTGCTGGTACATCTAAACACACATCACATGCATAATATCCGATATCGTTATAAAACATATTAGATTACTGCTCTACAACATCTACTTTTTGTATTGCAGAGAGGCAGTTTTAGTCTTCAGGTTTCACTTGGTTATGTGGATGGAGACTTTGGTATAATCTACCCTGTTAAAATAATCATAATGATGATGTTAGTGATGACAGTAGTAAAGCAATGGGGCTGTATAGGGAGGAGGCATTCCTGCATACAGATACATATAACGATAAAATGTTCTTATGGATGGATAATAGGGTGTCGTTATCAACCTTTTTATTTATAGCAGAACAGGGCTCTCTCTCTCTCTCCTCTGCTCTGTCTTCGTTGTCGTTAAGTAATGTTGTTTGTTGGTTCCATATACACAAGAAAACATACAAAGCGTGTGCTTGTTGCAAAACGACTCATCTCTCGGTGGAGAAGAAAACACACACTGAGAAAAGCTTATATAACTGCGGAACTATGTTACAACGAGGAGCATAAACTTGATAGTATTGATGTTTTCTTCAACTTCCCTTTTCCTGATTTCATTTTCAGCCGCTCTAGATTTCCAACGAAAAACACAGATGCACTGCTGTTGTGTTAGTATAGTCGTTTCATTGTGTGGTGGTGTAACTAACTAACATGCATGCATGATGGTGATCACCATCAACACTATAGTATATATGGCAGTTTTATGTTATGAAAAGGAACTTTCTAGATCTCTTGAAGCTTGTGTTTTTCTAAAACAACAAGGTCCTCCTTACAAAAAAAACTGTATCTTTCACAATGACGCGTGATGAAACGAGGCATATACGGTGCGGTCCACGAGAAACGTGTCATATAAGTTTGCGTGTAAGCAAAACTAAACAAGCATATAAGCAGGTCTATTGCGCAAGGACTTGAGTTGTTGTAACTAGCAATTTAACCAACAACAACTTTTAGTAGCAGCATTCTTGGTCTAATCTTTTATTATTCACTTTGCATCAAGTAGAATGTAGGTACTTTAAATTTATACCTACTCTCTTTCTCTGATAATTCTAATGATGATGCTATTTCAGATAAATGTATTATGTGTGTGTATATAGGCACTCTTGGCTTTCTCTCGCTCTTTCTCTTTGCATTCATCTAATTTGAGTAATTGATTTTACAGATCAAGACAACGTCACCGGATCGTTACCGTGTGAGACCCACAATTGCTGTGATTGAAGCAGGCGGGACCGCCAAAGTCCCAATTACATCGCAAGCAAGCGTATCCGCATCGGCGATACAACGAGACCGGTTTCAAGTGCAAGTGTGTATTATGCCCAAAGACATGTTGAATGAAGAGAGCTGTGAAAGTGTGAGCTCGTCAAACCAGTCACTTCAGAACAGCAACTTTGCCGATCTTAACAACGTATTCAAGGTAAAAAAATAAATATACTAACACCACGACATCACCATGTAATGGTAAGAATAGTTGTAGCAGAACTCGCTCTAGTACATATAACAAGCTTTTATGCTCCTAATTTTATTAGTAGGCTACAATTACATTGAGAACTGCACTTTCTCTCTCGTCTTTCTTCTATTTACGTATCTCAGCTTTCTCAATAGAGTCACAACAAATTTTACATACCTAACAACACACTCGCCGCGTACTATGCATTTACCTCTGCTTACTCAAGTATACAAAATAGCGTATAAAAACATTTTCACTACTATTTCTTCCTAATTTGCCAAAGAACATGAATGTGTGCTCGCTCTGGGAACGTTGTTAATACATCTGTTTCGCTAGTACATCTTCCACTTCTGCAGCACCAACTTTCTCGACATTCACGGTAGAGAATCTCGGTTTCATTCTCTCTTCCAACCTAAAAACTTCCCTTTTACACTTACCATTATAGTGTGCACTCACATAAGCATGCATTCTCCGAAAATTTCTCTAAGAGAATGTGCATGCATAAATACCTCCCTATTGGACATAAAAGGAGAAAATGAAACAGAATGTGAGTTTTACTACCACCATCAACTTGAGTTCTTGTGGAATGACATACCGTAGTACATATATTTACGGTATAATAGAGAGCTCGGTATATAACACAAAGAAAATGTTATTCACCTTCTCTCTTTCTCGCTCTGTCTGCCTTCTTCCTCTTCTCCCATTTCCCCTATAATTCACGCAGTGAATATGCTTGAAATTTCCTTCCTTTCACGTGGATCAACATCAACAACATTGTACCGTACACACTCTCTCGTTCGCTCCCTCTCCAATTTACTTATATTTCCCTTTCTGTGTTAACAAGCAACTTTCACTGAGAAAAGATCCCTTTCAACCAAACAGTTGTAGTGCGCTAAGATCGAGTATTACCACCACCGCGTGATGATCCCATTTTATAGCATTTGAGGTTACAGCCGCCAACGTGTACGTATGAGGAGACTAACAGCATTTTATCGAATCAACGGGTCATATCCTATTTCCTTTCCCTACATCATCCATGATATTATATGCAGTAATAGATGCGAATGCATACCATTTTTTCTTATTCTTTTAGTTTACCGTACTTTCCAATTTTGAAGGCATAAGCAGCAAAAAATAAAATTTTACTGGGCTGTTCAGAGTAGTTGGGTAACTGGTACATAACTTATAAAATGCTCTTATACACAGTGCCATAGTCGGGGTAATATCAAACAATGGCAATAATATTAAATGAAGTAGCCTATACGTAGTACTCTTAGGAAATATAACCAAGAAACTCATTTTTACCAAAAAAAACCCAAGCTACCAGCAACGTTGCATTTTCATCGTTTCACGTAGATTTTTGTGTGAAATACATAAAAAGAATGTGTGTTGTGTTCGCTTTTACAAAGGCTCGAACTAGCTATATTGAGTTTGCTCATACGCAAAAACCTTTATTCTCGCTTGAATGGGTAATGAAGAAAATGATGAGAAGGAAATGGAGACGAAGGGAAATCGAGAGCTCAAGGATCAGTAAGAGGATATCAAAGCAGCTCAAAGATATACATATGTACTGCTTGCTATTCTATTAATAGCAGGGTTTCAGTTCAACTGATCATTTTAATGATAATAAGGGAAGAGAAGGTGCTGATCAATGTTTTGGAATTTATTGACATTTACAGAGGCTCATTAACTCGTCTGGAACGGCAATAGATACCTACAAGGTGGCGGTTAATGTGGAAGCAAGAGCGGGTGATACCGGACTTGGTAGCGGTCCTACCGTGTCGATGAATGAGGATAGAATGCGGAAAGGTCTGGAGGATTTGGAGAAAAAGGTCATAATAATAGGAGATATATATACCGTCATTTTATTCCGATTATGCATAACAGATTTATTGTTTCGTATAGATGAAGAGAAGAATACGAAACTCGTTAAGAAACGAATTGTATTTTATATAATTATATCAGCTTTGGATATACTAATGTTCAGTGTCTGTGTCATTTTCAGATAACCGAGTCCGTGTACAAGAAAGTTCAACCGAAAATAGATCGTATTCAAATGCTCATGTTCCTTATCTTAGCGGTTCTTGCGGGTCTGATTGCCGTGCTGGTAGGACAATGGCTCAAATGTGGAGGTCCTTTGATTGTAGACTGCCAAAAATCCTGCCCTGACTTTGTACCCAAGTCGGAATGTGTTGGTACTTGTGGTAGTGTCGACGCCGCTGCCGCCAGTAGTGGAGGAGGGGGAAGTTGGCTTTAACGGCCATTTTTAATACTGTTGATAACACACAAACGTCAAAATATAATAGCTTTCTTTATGGTATACGAAACTATATTCAAATCATGTATTCAAAAGGGAAAATTTTCACAATGTACAACAATCTTTCTGGTTGGTAAAAAAAGTTTAAATACTACTGCTGCTGAGATATTATTACTAGGTATACATATATACATACTGTATTGCAACAAATGAGTAAAGAGATTGAAAAGTATAAACATAGGTTCATATATTACATTTCCAAATTACAAACTACAAGTAAAGTTAAGATAGCATAAATCTTTTATTTTATTGCAATGTGATAAAAACTTTTCAGCAAGCGAATATTTCAATGCTTTGCAAAAATAATAAGTATATTTAATATTTACAACTAAATATTATAAGTGTATGAGTACAATTATGCAGGTCTTGATATTACGCAATATTTGGTGATAAATGGAAATAAAATATCAAATTAATGCTTAAACAAGCAAAAAATCAGAATGCCCGGGAATTATTTACTGTTGACTACTTTTTATTTATTCTTCATGCATACCTATTATTATTTCATGTTGCAAGATTTACAATGCTTAGCTTATCTCTACTTTCCGTTTCATTAATTGATCATACATGAATAAATAAGTTAGCAACTTCCTGGCACAGTTTCAAACGTCGACTTGTAAATCCAAATTTTCCTCATTACACCGCATTTACCAAACTTCAACCGATGTAATATGTACATAGGTATACATTTTCCAGCCACCATTTCAACATAGTGGTGTACATGGCAAAAATCTTTAAATGTGAAACATTGCTTTAAGCTAGAAATGAAAGCTGTTACGAAGCGTGGACTCGACACAACAGTCAAGAATGTTACGT
This sequence comes from Coecobrya sp. COE2, assembly GCA_027743765.1. Lineage (NCBI taxonomy): Eukaryota > Metazoa > Arthropoda > Collembola > Entomobryomorpha > Entomobryidae > Coecobrya > Coecobrya sp. COE2. The sequence continues at coordinate 9,812 of JAHZMV010007393.1, forward strand.
TTACATATGGGTGGATTCTCGCATAAAGGGCTCATAAGTCATACAAAACAAAACATAGAGATACATAGGATTTTCTATGCTTTACAAAATATGACTTATGAGCCCTTTATGCGAGAATCCACCCATATATTCAAATTAAACTACCTGATACGATAAAAGTAACAAACTGTGTGTAATAAAATCTAGGATGGCATTACGGTAAGACATTTTCTATCGCTTTGCTTCAATCAACTCTTCATTACATTAAATTTTTGTTTTTGAAACACTAGATTGTTTCCAGTTGCCACAAATTGAATCCAAATATTGAAAAATGAAATCATATTACTTAAAAGTATTAAATTATACAAAGTATAGAACTGTGGATCTATTTCACTGATTAACATACATATTTGTATTTATTCGCTTAAGTAACTATTATTTTTTAAATCAAGTCAAACCATTAAAACAGAAAGATTTCGAACAGTGGAACTTGTTTTGAAATAAGCAGCTGAATGTAATGCAACCATTTACAAAAATGTGTGCTACAGGCTACAAGTGAGTATACTAGAAAATCAACAAAGTCAAATATAAGTAAAAAATTGGATAAATCAAGAATTTTTGTTAATAAACAACTAGATTTGATAGAGGCGAAACGTTCAATATCAAACAATTGTTTGGGTTTCAAACTTAATCAACGTTTTAAATTAACTATCATTGATAATCATGATGACGATAATTTCCTTTAATTAATGTTAAATTAATCGTATCACAATACCGAACCTCTCTCTGTTTGAAGCTAGGATGTTTTTTATATTCCCA